>JABGLZ010000610.1:85707-110183 GCA_014705045.1 Colletotrichum theobromicola | reverse complement strand
CCCCCCCCCCCCCCCAAAAGGCAATCAATCAAGTTTGAGGGTCATAGTTGACTTGATTGACTGGTGATATCTTCATAATTGATTGTCTGATTAATTTAAATCGACAAGTTTACTCGCTTTGCGGTGGGCTCTGGACACTCTCACCATAGCCATGATGAGTTGTGGAGTCAGTTCACGCAAATCAATCGCATTCGCCCACTTTCAACTGCTGCTTTGGCGAGTGTCGGACACGTTGTTGAGTTTTCAACGGGCGTCTACGGTCTCGCAATGGCCCTTTTAGACTTAGACAGGCAGATCGTCTTGGAGTGAGTGTTGTAATGATGGGCGGGCGACGTTGTCGCTCGAAGGAGAGGTCGAGGCGCGTCTTGATCCTCTCCAAACGCGATGGGCGCAGGGCAGAATGTACAACAATTGCAAAATGGATGGCCAGCCGAATTTTATGCACATCCCATAAAAAGACTGCAGGGCATGCTCAAGAGACGTCAGGTTGGGTGGTTAACATCTCTGATACGGTGGATTGGTCTTTACGGCAACGCAATATCTCGGTTGAATCCTCGCAAATGTTCCCACTCACCAGCATCGCCAATTTATGTACCAAAGACCACAATATGCCCGCGGTATGAAGTCGATCAAAATGATACTATGGAGCAGGGCAAAAAACATACAACACCGGGCATTCGCCGGTCGTCACCGACCCGACTACTACTCCAGCCCTCATTGGCTTATCTATGGGAGAGCGGACGGGATCCCGAGTTTTCCAATGGGTATGGTCGTATGTGACGGTTGTGGCAATTGATGAGAAAGATAAATGGTTGCTTGCCCTCTCTCCGCCGAAAGAGTCTGGCTCCGCATCCTCGTCAGAGGGCATTGCAGCATACGCTATCTGATGTACTTCCGACGATGAGGGCCTTTCTGCGCATTTAATTTACTAGATCAGGACATAAATTCGAACATCATTCGTTTGCCAGTATTTCCAGCACCCTTCCCTCCGACCCGACATCAACTGCAACAACCTTGGAATTCCCCGCCACCAGACTTCACTGACGACCACGAGAGAGAGAAAGATCCGGTCTTTGAGGGTGCATGCATTCTCTTCTGTGATTATTCTGCGACGACGTTCGCAGTGGTTTCCAAACTTCTCTCGTCCATCGCACTGCTCTAGATCATCTGCCAACTTCCGATTGCGCCGTTCTGCCGGTCTTTTCACGCGCCCTGGAGGCAATCGATGTTTGAGAAGCTGCATGAAGCGCCTCACTTGTTTTCAGCTGCCTCCCGATGCTGACTCCATCATGACCGACACTACGGGCCGGGCGGTCTCTGCTTCTGTCTTGAATCTTCCCAAGAGCCTAGACGCGGCCTCTGCATCCAAAGAACCTGTTGCCATAGAAGACGAATCTCGGGTAAAGAAAGTCTTGTCCAGCTCTATGCTACCGTTTTCGACTCTACATTACTTGGGGCAGGTTTCAGTCCTTCTCGTCTTGAATCGCCATCAATATCTAAGGAGACGACGACAGTCGCATCAACCACCTTTTCTCAAGGTTCTGTAATCTGTCTCAGGAAAGGCTGGGATTGCGTCTCGATTCCGTATAATTTGATGCCACTTCATCGAAAGGGATCGGTACGGATAACCTTAAGAGTGCAGATGACGTCAAAAAGAGGTAGATTATCACCCGCTTCCGGCTTTCAAAGAAGTCGCAGACATTGCTTTCGCAGGGTGATATAACTAACCGAGGCTAACTTTGATATGCCGTGACTCAGAACGGGGATGATAGTAGGAAATGTCAATTCCATTGATTCATCATTCAGTGACATCCGTTCGAGAGTCGCTGTGTTTGACCGTGGCAAGAGTCGTCGTCCTCGGCCATACGACGAGTACTTTACTGACCCCGCCTACTTCCGACATGAAGCAGGGGGGGGTCTTGAAGTGGACGAGCAGCCTCCCTCCGGGCTCCCAGGGTGCGCTCTCTGCGCGCCATCTACATGCAAAGGTCCACATTAACATGACGAGGACAAGTGTGATCCCCCCTTTCGTCGGTACTTGGAAGCATCATGAAGCTCCCCGATGGTCAAAACCATCAGCAACATCAAATACCACGCCTGCAGATGTCCAAAGACGTACAAGGTGATTACGGGCGTGAATCAGATTTCCAATAAGCCATGCCGCATGAGAGATATTCAGGGAAGTCATGGATGTCATCACAGTTGAAGGGAAGACGCCGTGTCTTCCAGTCGCTTGCGTATTCTTCCACTAGGCCTTTCCCTTTTGCTCAATTCTGGCGCATCCATACACCTCCTGGCCTCTGTGAACTTCTTCTGAGCCCGCCGAAGACGTCTTTCCTTCGCAATGTCGTCAGGCTCAACCTCTTGCAGTCGATACAAAGCGTGGACACATTCTTCAAGTTTGTCAGCTGCAAAGCTGAGGCGCTGGATCGACTCTTGGTCCTTTCTTTTCATCTCAGATCTCGCCTTCCAATCCCCCGCATCCACAGGTATCTCCATCCGAGAGAGCTTGTCTTTGGTCCGTTTGTTTTTGGCTGCTTCGTCGACGATCTTCCTCAACTCCCTGGCGTGGTTGTGTACTTCCTCCGTGACTGATTCGCACAGACTTGGCATCACTCGGGGAATAGAAGCCTCTGGCGCTGGAGGACTTGCGTCGCCGAGAAGACTGTCGAAGTTTCGATTGAGCTTTGCAAGCTTCTCTTTCAGTTCATGCGCAAAGATCCTCAGAGACAGCACATCTCGGGTTCTGGTGCAATCACTCAGTTGAAGCTGGAGGTCTAGGTCAGCTATCTCGGTTATTCGTGGCACATGAAGTATCACAGACTGACATACCGAATACATCGTCTCGACAAGCTCCTTCTGAGCAAAGCCATCTTCGAAGACGGCTCTGCTTCCGGACTCCACATTTTGCGCTGAAACCGGTCTGACGTCGTAAAAGTCGATGTCGAAGTCGACGAGATTAAAGGCCGTATCTTCAAGATCATTGTCCGAGTTGCGGTATTTTTTCGATGGATTGATTTCCTGACTATTCTCGTCGACTACAGCACGCTTAGCCCCCAGCTTCGGCGACGATGGCATGGTTCAAAAATCTCAGTTGAGCAGAGCGTAAGGTGCCATCTACTAAGGTCAAAATCGCCAATGATTCAAAGAGAAGGCAATGCACCGGGGAATGTGAGATGTCGAAGGTTGGAAATTAGAAGGCCTCGGTGCAACTATTGAGCACATGTATCTCGCGGCCAGGTGTGCAAATAATATAGTGGCAAATCATCTTGTCTCTTTCGTGCCTGTACATACACGGCCTGTCTTCATATCAGTATGTTTTGGCACGTAAACCAGGCAGACCTCATCATGTCTTAGTTGGACGAATACCACGTTGCTCACTAATTTGCAACGAAAAGCAAGGACTCGGGCAGGCTGTCACGCAGAGAGTCAGATGCTCAGCAGTTGCATTAAATGCGCGGATCGCCAAGCTCACACGTGGATCAGGCCCCAACGTACCGAAACATCAGCCAAACTGGCACATTCATACGAGACCTGCCTGTCCGAAAGTCGACCAGTTCGGGCGACTCGCACTAATAGTGTTAAAAAGCCCAGCCACTGAAAATGCGGTGGACAAGAGCAAGGGGGGTTGTTTTCTCCTTCCGCTGGCCTGCAGACAAACAAATGACTGGCGCGCAGCTTGTGTTACCCCAAGGGCCCAACAAACACACACATCCTTGAGGCGTGGAACAGCGCCTATTGGTGCCCTCTTCTCTCGCCGCTACATGGTATGCAGGGAGCTTTGGATCTCATCTCAGACAAACTCTTATCCCTTCCGGGCCTCGATGGACGGCAAAATTTTGCCTGCCGGACCGGAGATGTCGTCCTACGGTCGTGGTGTCTCAACCGACGCCCAATCTTGTCCCTTACGCCCGCGCGTTCCGATCCGACGCACATATTTCAGACTCGCTCAAAAGCAAGTTCACTGGTGCGTCGCTGCCGATAAATTCACCTGGCTCCTGATTCGTGGCCTGGGCATGGTGGTGGACCATAAGGTAATGGCTGGGAATAATTAGCTTGATAGCGGCAATTGGGTCGGGTACCTTAGCGGGTAGTGCAAGTGCTGCCGATTTTAGCATCAAAATCAGCAGCTGGTCCATTAGAGGTGACTTACCTCCTGCCGATTTCGGGCCTGAATTCGGCAGCTGGCCCCCGTAACTAGGGCACACCTCAGTGAGCAAGCGCACGGTTTTCAGGCCTGAAATCGTGCGTTAGCCACTGGAGCAAGCGCTGAGTCACTCAAACAGTGGGGCCCAAGTAGTGTACCTACTGATCCATCCCTGCCCATGAACATGCCCCGTTTTCCACACCCAAATTCATTGCTCATCCTGGGAAGCTGGACACTGCGCTGAATTTTGGCCTCCACTTGATCCGTTGCCGGCGTCCACACGGGCACTTCATACACATCTTTGATTGCGCGTGGCCAAAATGCCCACTCATATACCTTACATCAAAAAGCGCCCAGATGCATCAAGGTCTGAGGTCCTGTCCTGAGCCACGACGACAGGTGGGCACCTGTGCTCTAAATATCGACATCGCCGACGAACCCATGCGCCTTGAGAGCCATGCCTACGATGTCTGGTCGCCTGGTACTAGGCTTAGGTGCAGGAGTGACCTAGATGGGCAGCATGTCGTACCCAAGCCTGGCCAGCATCCCAAAGTGATACGTCTCGAAGATGCTAATGTACTCGCTCTGTTCTTTTTCTCCTGCATCCTCAACTTTTTGCCTTCCGGCTAACAACCCATCTGCCAAATGAAGAAGCCCATGAGCCGACGCGTCGAATAAATGTCATCCTAGACCCAACCAGCCTTGGAAGATGACACCGAAATATCCAATAGCCCTTCTATCCGTTGGCTATGTACCACCGTCAGGTGTACTGCCCCAAACCATCAGAACGAGCAACTCGGGTTTATCCCGTCTTCCCACTTCGCCGCTGAGCAACATCATCATCGTCGCCATTTGTTTGAGGGCCCCTATTTTTTCACAAGGCAGAAGACAATGTATGGAAGAGGATCTTGAAGACAAGGGCGGTGGCATTCGAAAGCCGGTTACCACCACCGACGACTTCAGCGACTCGAGGTCGACGGTCAACATCATCGCCGTCAAAGACATAGGCCAATGTCACCAGCCACATCAGGGGAAACCGGACTGATCAAGCCTTCTCGCATCACCACGTCTTATCGTAGTGAAGCGACGAGGAAACAGCACCATAACCTAAAGGTCGATCGAACCCCGGAGAACGCCAAGACCAAGCTCAAGATACCTAGACAGAGGCTTGTCCCCGGTATTGTCCAGTCTCTAATGGTCCACTTCTCTGGTGCCATCTTCAACTGCCCACCGTGAAGACTCTCGCCGCTCTGAAGTATGTCTGTCTCAGCGAGAACGCGCAAGTCTCCACCGGCGAACTCGATAACCTGCTGGATCTTGTCGTCTCACCTGTTCATTCCATGTTCCGTCATTGCGGGGGCTTGATCTAGTTGGTCATTTCGCTGCCGGCGTCAGTACACCTGACCAAGACTTTGCCTCCCTCAACGGAAACCGGGCAATGAGGCTACAACGAGCATGCATTTCTTGTAAGCTATACTTCCCTGGGTCGCTCTCAGACGCCAGAACACGTTTAGTACCACGGCATGATCTAGCGCGTCTCAGTCAGAAATGCTGGTACGAGCGACAATTCGATGGACAAGACGACGAGCCAGGCGTCAAACGGCATTGCTTCGGGAACTCGAGCAAGAACCATGGCTGGGAGGTGCCTCGGGGGGATACAATAACCAGCTTTAGCGGCGGTGATCCTCGTGTGTGATGTGAAGATCAAGTCTAAACAAGCGTCAGAAGACACACGTGAGGGAGCACAAAGTTGTGATGCTTCAGACAAGTCCTAGTACCTGACCAGCCGACTCTGGCGTATCGCAGTTCAAGATGGATTCTTGAACCTTGTCGACACCCGTCATCGGAATCACTGAGGATGAGAAGTTGGACCTACACAACACCAGGTTTCAGTTTAAACTCCCAAACAGATAAAGACACGAGCGAGAATCCGCGTGAGGAGATAGGGAGAAGAAAATGAACGGAAACCGAACATTTCCAGGCCTTTGGTGGGTCGTTCTGGTCTGGCGAGAGCGTGGACGACGGACGGCACAAGCAGCCACAGCGTTGTGGTTCACGGCAGTGATGACAGCCACGAAAGATGAATTCTTGAGAGTTCAAAGTCTGTCGCGACTAGACACAGGCATTCTAAACACAAATCTCGTGTCTCTCTACCAACCGTCCCATGGTACCCTAGCGGGCTCGTCTAATGATCTTTTCAATGTCGGAAGAGGCGTTCCTTGCAGTGGTGGTGCCGAGGAGAGCATCAGGGTGGAAGCGAGGTTGGCATCACCTGCTTGTGGCCGTTGAAGCAAAACAAAACGTTGTGGATCTTGAGGCTGGCAGCAGTTGAATCGAGGGGGGTTCTTATCTTTCCGCTAGGTCGTTAGTTGCACTGCTGTCGGCATCGTCTTGAACTCCAATATGGCCCAAGTATCTCGAGGCTAGTTCTTGCTGAGCAGACAGCTGACACGGCTGAGTGGTGCGTGTTGATATCAACAGAGGTCTTACACTCTTGTCAGTCCATGGCTCCAAGAAGTGTAGCGCATGATTGCTCAAGAGTTTCGAACCAGATTGTTCAAACTCTTTGGCTTTGATCAAGCCATTGCATTTCTTCGGCCGTGTCATCCAAGGCTGCAAATGCCGCGAAGCTCCGAGCTTGAAAGGCCTGGAGGGGGGAAAGGAGGGCAAGAAGGTCGAGGAACCGGGCCGTATCTGTCCAACTGAGAATCACACCTGGGGCCCATCGGCAACGGGTCACCTGCTGCATCCGAGGTATGTCCTGCCGATTTTAGCGGTGATATCGGCAGCAGTTGCCCAAGGAAGGTAGGTGGTTCAGGTAGTTGCCTTGGGCCCTGGACCCCCGGTACCTCACAGTTCCATCTCCGGGCAGGCGGCGAGGAGGATCCTTCCTTTCCCTTCAATTCCTCGATAACGGAGCATATGATCGTATCGTACCTGACTTCACCTCAACACACCGCGAAACATCACGACACGCCAGATCCATGACGATAAACAACCGCGTGCGACGATCCTCGACAACATCCACATCCGCTGCGCCTCAACGACATCGACCAATGACGACATGGATCCTGCCAACGACAAATACATACGGACAGTGTCCTTGACATCATCCCTTTCGGCGGAACTGCAGTCTTTCATCCGGGAATGTGATCGCATACCTGAAAGATTTGCGGCAATCGAACGCAACTCGTCTCCTCTCCTCGACCCACTGGACCTCCGACGGAGTCTTCCACCCCGCGTACGAAGCATGATCATCGCATGTCTTGGCGACTTATCCTCCAACGTGTCCGCAGTCAAACTGCCAAAGCTCAAGAAGGCGTCGCAGAATTGGGGCGTCTCCACCAACGAAATTCTTTTCGCCGTCCGCATCGAGCTATCCCCAGCGGACAACGACCTAGGCCGACCATTCTACGAAAAATTGAGCAAGCTCAGCCAGCGCTGTCAGGACTGGCAACTCGCTCTTTCCCGCCTGTGCCAGACGGCCAACTCTCGACGGTTGCACACCAACCCCTCTTCAGCTACCCAAGGCGTTGATATCCAGCGACCAGGCCACGTTGCCAGCGACATCGATGCCGTACTCAGCCCATGTGAGCCAGATACCGGTCGTCAAGCCGAGACGAAGTCAACAACTGGGATCAGGTCGATCTTTAGCACCACGTCCACTGCAGCAGCCTCAACGACGATTATCGGCATTGAAAAGACAGTGTCCTCCTCCTCCAATTGGCCAAGTCACGAGGACAACGAGACCAAAGCCGAAGAGGAGGAAACCGGACAATCTTTTGCTTTATCGTTCTGCTCCGAACACGGTCAAATCCTACATCCATCCTCTTCTTCACCATCAACCATCCGACAGCTTGACGCTGATTACCGACACCCCTCCGATTTTCCCGCCCTTTCAGTGCCGGATGAACTCGACAAGAGGGAGTATGAGAGCAGCTTTCTTCGGCTGGAAGACTTTGGGAGCGACGAGGACCCCAGAATTGGGGAGGGCTCCGAGGACGACAAGGAGTTTGGGAACGATGACGTGTCCCGTGCGTTTTTCCGGCTCAATTATCTCGGCGACGGCGTTTGCTGCCTACCTGCTTGCGAAGCAGATGAGCTGGAAGATCCGGGGTACGAGGCCAAACCGTCCGTGCTGACGACGCTGGTGAGCAATCGATTAGTGATATTGCCCATCTGCACTAGACACAACTATTGGGCCGTTGTTGCCATTAGTCTTGGTGGCTCAAAACACAGCCTGGAAGAAGTCTGCATCTCGGCTTCAAGCGCTGAAGGGTCCATCTTCGCAGAAAGGGTCGCAGCAGCCCTCATCAACTCCTACCTACCCCACGAAACACGCTTCCACCAGCGCATTCTCCACGTCGCCTCAATCAGGTCGGCAAAGGATGATTCCAACCACTCAAATGCTATCGCCTTTGCCACCTCGCTGGCTTTTGCACTCGACGCTCGCCTGCCATCAACCGTCAATGAGCCGTTGTGGCGCCATTTGATAGCTCTCGTAGCAGCAGGTAATCCGATGGCTATCATTCTCAAGCCCGGGGACATGATTCACGAGCTATCGGCAGATGAAAAGCTTCCCATGCCCCGGGGACTGACCTCAGGCTCGAACGCAAGCGAAGCGCATTTCATGAAGATGTCGAAGAACGTCACTGCCTAGCAGGCACAGGTATTGCCCTTCATTCGACAACAGCAAAAGGCTCTCAAATCTGCTCAGGAGCAGCTTTCGCGCTCGATCATGCACGCCATCGGTGTCTTTGAAGACCTGGCCAACCGGGCCGAAAGGTGCGTGCAGGCTCACGAGGTTGGAGTCCGTATTGTAGGACGAAAGGGTGTATCTCGACAGCTCAAAGAAGCACAGTCCACAAGCGAGATAGCACGACTGGTTCTGGAGAAGCTACAGAACCTTCAGGTTGCCGCAGAGAAGGAAATGGCGGACCGCGTCAACAAATATTCCAGTCTTCTTGTTGGGGTCAAGTAAGACAAGTTCACAGGCACGACAGTATTTGGTGCGTTGGATGTGAGACTCTGTGGAACGATGGCGGATGCAGGGTTGGGCTTCGGGAGCAGGCGAACATGACACGGATTACGTCTTAGTTCATGACATGATGGGGTAAAGGACATCTCGAGATGTCAGTGTCAATACAATCAAGATTGGTACCGTATTCGCTGAGGATGCCGAGACGTCCGATGTGATCGCACCTACTTTTGTAACGTGGTGTTCTGTTGTGCGTGGGCCTCATCAGCATTTAAGTCTTTGTCTTCCCCCGGTCCAAGCATTCCAAAATTCCTGCAGAACACCCATCTGCCTGACGCCTTTCATTATGGCATTCTCTTCCCAAGCCAGCCACTGAGTACCCGGGAGGAACTCGATATACACAATTCAGACTGCTCCACTTCTAGCTGTCAGCTCAACTCTTTTCGGCTGCCGCATGTAAGGTATGCTTTTATTCGTGAGCGCCCGTTCTCAGACCGAATCGCCATCCTTATCGACTGTGAAAGGGCAGTTGGCGAGCCTGTGAGTTCAGTATCACACACTGAGACCTGAAGATAAAGGTAAGACAGCACCCTCAGTTCTAACGTTCCGGGTTTACCGCCATTCCCTCGTAATTCTAATCTTGGTGGGGTTTTGGAAAGATGTTGTAGTTCTCGAGACATTTGAAGCAACGTCCCGAAAGGCGCTGCTACTCGCCATCTTGCCTTTTCTCGAATCTCATCGACTACTTTCAGCCCGAGAATCTTCGAAGACGACCTCTGAAGACAAAGCGGACATTCATCATGTTTCCAGACGGGTTGCGCTTGGACTCTAGCCCTGCGAAATTATACTCCACTGGCGAACCGCACAACCGAGCGAACTCTAGTCTACAATAGCCACTCGTTTACCGCTGGAAGGTTGTTCAACACGGAATCCAAAGCTCAGTTCTCGCCGATTCGTCAACCCGGTTCTGCCGCCCGCACAACGTTGTCAGTTATTCGAAAAGCCCGATGGTATCGAGAGCTCTGTCTGCCAGCGAGGCGGAACGATGCTCCATGGGGAGGATGACACGTCACTCTGTAGAAGTCAGCAATTTGCAACGCAAATAATGGACATCATGAGTTGATTTAAAAGCAGTCATCCACCAAAGCTTTTGCGGGCCTTGCGTAAATCTTTTATCATTCATAGAAGCGACGATACTTGTCTGCCCAAAATGATTCAGGGGTACGACGAATACTCTTCCCAGACACTGCTAAGTGTACAACGACTGGCCAGGGTGAAAGTAGAATCATCGAGGAGAGATACACGTCGTCTGGGCCTTCCTTGTGCTGCTGCATGCTGCAATGCTGCAAAGTACACACGGTGTCGAGCACAACGCCCGTGGCTTTTGCTTCATGAAACTGCGCCCAGTTCTGAGATTGTTCGGCTTCTTTACGCTTCAGTCGGGCTTTCCAGAGCCAGGTCAGGTTAACGCTATCATAGCAGGCCGCCCTCCTTTCCGGTACCAATGTACACGTCTCTGATACGTGACCCCGACTTGTCAATACATCCATGTTGTGAAGGTCTTCAACCTAATCAAGACAGTCTCTAGTACATTCGCCACATGCCAATACTCAATCAATAAGACGTTGGGGACGTCACAATTGGCGCCTATCCAAAGGCAAATGCCCTCATGCTGAGACTGGAGGTCTACAACCAGTCGAACATGCGGCATTGGTACCTGGACGTGGCTTATCGCCATGTCGGTTGTATCGCCGGTGAAGTGGGATGATTGTAGGTCTGGTTTTCAGGCGTAGTCGTGGGTCTCTGTAGATCAGGAGATCGCGATCAACTTAGAGAATTGAAGTTCAAGCTGTTGATCCGGAATGACTTGAAGGGTGACGGCTCGGCCTTGGCCTCCAACAGCGTGCCGCCTGCCATCTTCTCCGTAGCCTCTTTCACTGTACTTACCCGGAAGAGTCCGGCGCCGGCGACAGCACCTTCAGCCTATTATACTGCCTAAGGTAATGGTTTCCGCCCTGTTTCGTCGAATTACATTCCCACTAGAATCCCCCTTAGACACTGGTACCGCGAATACCTTACCAGGGAAACTCTGGCTCTGATGGCTCCGACAACAGCGATGATAACGAAGAGGACGACGACCTCAGACGAACAGTTGAGGAGACACAAATAATTAAGTCTACCATCGAACTCACGGATGATGCCCTTGGCTCTGCTTCCAGACCAGGTCCACAGCGGCAGCAACCGGCCAGATCCTCAGGGCTAAGAGCGGCATCCTTGCCAAACTGAATCTGGTGACGGGTGACGTTTTGTCTTTTTGTCGAGCAAGCTGCCCCGACTCAGCTCTTTAGATCATGAGTAGGTTCAAAGCATCAGCTTGGTAGGAGATGGGGATTGACTCTGATTGCGCCAGCTACATCGTTTGCTTCTCCGCTCACTTGAGCAGCATCAACGCCAGACCGGACAAAACATTCTTTCCGGCTATTCAACATGGATCAAGAGGTGAAATATGAGAACAAACAAGCGGGAATAGCGCGAGAGGAAGCACGTCGCATAGACGGGCCTCGATGCCCCTGTCATGGACAGTGTCAATCAACTGACACCATAGACAAACCCAGCGGTCAAAAGGTGAACGATCAGCGCCACATCGCGATCTTTGAAGAAAAGACCGGACAGATCCGAGGTTGAAAATGCTTTTCCGCCAGCATTTTTCTCCATAACTATAGTCTGCGTCAGGCGAAACATGCTTCGTACTGTTGCCCTCTTTCAACTTGGATTAATAGACGTAAAGTGCAGCACCTGCGTTTTGGGTTGTCTACTGGGTTTGTAATGAGTTGGAGTAATGAAGTCTTGCTTTGAGAATACACTTCCTAGTCAAGGGCCACTCTGTGAATCCTGGAGATGACAGACAGCAGTCGAACTGGGCGTTGGGCTTGTGAGTACAGTTCTGTTCTCTTAGCACCATCGGAGTTTCCGAGAACTGCTCCGGTAGGGGAGGCTGTTGTTTGGGCTTCTTGAGGCGAAGAAGCATGCGCTTTGCCAGACAGTGATGGTCATGACGTATGGAATGCTGGATGTCTTGATAGATGAGTGCCGCCCTAGAGAGCGGAGGGGGAGCAAGGCTGTGTGGAGTATGCTTTGGTGAGATTTGAGACATTGACGGGCTTGGCTAGGTGTGCGCGAGAGGAAACGAATTGCCGTAAGAACTCCCACCCAATCCCATCCAGGAGCTTCGCTGGCGAGTGTTGTTCTTTTGAGTTGAGAAGTCACTGTAGGCCATGCTGGCGTTCGAGTGGGCTTGATTTGGAGTGTCATCGTGTGCAACGGAATTGCATCGTATGTCGGCAACTCCTGTGACTTTTGGCGAGAAGGCCTCCAGTCGGCTGCACTTGTGACAGGTCGCGTGATCAGGGGGCAATCGTTTATGGTCAAAGGGGCAGATGTACTTGTAGTACCACGGAGGACTGGGTAGCCAGGCTGCTACCAAAGATCTTGAGATTTTGTTTTGTTGACAATTGGTTGTTGGTCGTGGGTTGATTAGTGATCAGGGCACGGCGTTCCTTCAAGCCATGGGTGATCGAAGAGGGCCAATACATACCACGGGGTTCGAAATGAAACCAAAAAAAGTTGAAAATGCAGAACTTTATCGGCAGAAGCTTTCGACTTCGGCAGGTTCTCTGAATTACCTCAATTCGCTCGTGTCACATGGACACGACGAAGGAATTAGAGCGCAGGCTGTACAGAAGTCAGAGAGACTGTCTGACATCCAGGCACAACTGTGCGTCTTATCATCGAGATTACTTACAAAGAGGGCCGGAATAAGGTATGTTGGACCGCAACCAAATAAGTTGGTTCTTGCTACATACCGGATGTCTCAGGCACGTACCAAGGACATACCATGGTCAAAACAGCCTCGGTAGATCCTAGAAGAAATCTTTCGAAGCGTTGGCAGATTCCGGAGCCTCGACGAATCCTGGAGTGTTGTGCCGCGGACGGTCTTTCTCGGAACTGGAAAGCCAATGCATCAAGCCTCGATACCTCGACGGATGGAAGGATTCTCCCTCATCCAGGAGAATGTATTGGTAAACTCCCCTGGTCGAAAAGCGTTGTCGAGCCAATCCAACGTCTTCAATTCCGAGCAATCGAATAATGCAGGAAGAGTGTGCCGAAATGTAGTCCCGGAGACTGGCAATGTGCCATCTGCGCAAATATGTCGATGATTTTGTGGTTTCCTCCCTTCAGAGAACTGCTGCAGTCAGGGAAATGCTTAGGTGAAGTTTTCCTGACCAGGGAGAATGCAGCCTGTGAAGGCGGTCTGGCTGGAGAAGGTGACGCGGCTGAGGAGTCGTAACTCTGCATCCTTGACTAGCTAGTCGATGCAGGGCGAGCAAAAACCACTTTCCTGAAAATCATAATACAATGATATGTCCTGCTGTGATGGCTGGCGTGTGTGCTGGAGCCTTGTCGCGCTGGCGACGGAAGAATTGGACCCTTGCGATCTGGTGTCCTCGTTTTACCTCAATACAATCGAAGACCGAACTCGAACGATAACTACGAGAGTGGGTTGGTGTTGCGTTTTGGATGATCGGGACGGTTCAATGCACTTTCCGATGTTTGTTATCAGCGCATCAATTGGAGATCAAAGGCTTTGTTAGCAAGACCTTGCATCCATCTCAGTGGTGATCTTCTTCCGTAGCGCAGAAAAGACGGGAAGTCAGTCTGGTCCTAGAAGCTCGTTCATTCTCAAATTTGATCCAAAAAATCAGCGGGCCATAATCAATGTTGTCGAAAACGACCGCCAAACTTTTGAGGTTGGGTTGTAATTGTCCGCTGTTGCAATGGAGAGTGCCGTTCAGGAAAATGTCTGTCGCCCGGAAATCGAAGAATGCCAAAGGACGCACTGTGTGGTTGGCCGACCGATCTCTGACGACCTGAAGCTTGGACAAAGAGGCGGCTTTTCAATGCCCGTTCCCTGGATGTGTCGGAAAATGACAGAGAAATACTGGACACGGGGATAAGTTGACTCAACGACGGGAAAACTTGATGTAGAGGTTGCTCCTCGAACCGGACGTCGGCTGAGTGCAATTTCGATGGGAGCGTTGGATCTCGGCCTTTGTCGGTCGTCGATCTAATTGAGCAACTGTGAATGTAAAGGCTCAAACTGTGGTTGCGTTGACTGGAAAAGATGACTTGGTCAGTTAAGACCGAGAGGATGGACGGGAAAAGTTGTGTTGGGCGATTGCATGCCGACGGTGTGGGTGAGAGAGCGTTGTTGCGTCTCCAGAGTCGACCCTCGAGAGAAACACAGGCGGGTCCAGTGGGTGGTACCTGTGCTGAGGTGGTGGGCTTATCAATCGGGCTTATCACTTTGTGCATTCTCGCTTATCTGGTATAATTTCAGCCTCTGCTGAATTCTGCATAATTTTAGAGCATCCTTTGCTTATCCTACCTTTCATACCCTGCATACCTTCCATGTGTCTTGCAAATGTGGGGGCTTGTAATTTTGACAGGGCGCAGAGACCCAAAAAATCGAGCAGCGCAGATAGAAGGCCGCAAGCATCGCCTTCGGGTTGAAGCTATTCCCAAGTTTAATTTGATGCATCGCCTTGCCTACGGGTGCGGGATTTGTGCTGCACTGCAAGAGACACTACACCATGAAAATGTCAGTTCGGCATGAGGCTCGAATTAATGGGGTACATCATCCGATGACGACTCCAAAGGGCGCTGCAGGCAGAGTACACGCTCTTGTTGGCAACTACCGTCTCTGCCGCACTGCGGACGGCGGAGCTGCACCTAGGCACCTGGCTCACCAGGATGAATCGGCACCCAGCAAACACATTATGTCGATACGGGAGATTTGAGAGTGCTAGACTTCATTAATCGAAGGGGTCATCCTGCAATTGAGGTAATAGCTTGAGTTCGTCAGTCCTGATGTTGATGTCGGGGACGCACCGGCCGGTGCGGACAACTACTCTCCATCGCAACTTCGCGCCTATTGAGGCAGCAGGTCGAGAATGCATTTTCGGAGTGAGTTTGGTTCACGCTACATTGCAGGCTTGGACGACGCCGTTTGGGCGTGGGGGTGGAAGACATCTCCATGCCGGCGTGGCTGGGGATTACTCAGCGTCCGCTTGGGTGGCTAACGCACGTTTTCAGGCCTGAAAATCGTGCATTAGCAGTGGCGGGGCTCCGTGGAAGGCCCTTCGCATCAAGTGTTGTCTCGCCCAGGTACCTTGTTTGGCCATCAGGGGCACCCGCGCGGCTGGGTACCAACTGACGATTCGCGCTCTATATATCGGCAGGTGGGTGAAATCGGACCAACTGCTGATTCCAGCCCTTGGATCGGCAGGCGGTGGCTCCCGGCTCAGGTAGTGCGGCCGCCTGCCTGTAGCGCCACCTGCCAATTCCAGATCAGCTTTTGGCAGGTAGGTCTAAGTCCCTAAGACCCCCCACCCCCATGCAGGCATGTTGCGATGGGCAAATCAGTGTGAAGCGTTTTGAAAGTACGCTTCTATCGCGAATCCCTCTCAATTGTTCCTACCAGTAAATCTGTGACAATCAGACAACCTGTGCAGTATTTGCTGACCGGATGATCATCATCAACCCTCAATCTGCTACCATTCGGGATTGGAGCATTCATTGGCCTTGGACAATGGACGGAGGCCCCTTAGACTGATCATTGAAATCCTCAGGGATCGACTACAAGATGGCTGGTGTCCCTGTTCTCGCAAGCAATACAGAAAAGCAAAACATTCTGCGAAGAAATAAGCTAAACAAAGAGAGCCAAAAGCAAACAAGAGGTCAAAAAGTTCAGATCGAACCCAGCGTCCCGGGCTCGATCCTATGAAAACCCGCAGGTTTTGCACTCCGAGTTTAACGTGTTCAGCAATGCACGCCCCCAGAGACCCTGCGTCCAGCGCCTCTGGGGGAATCGAAAGGAAGGGCTCCTCCGACGTCTATAACCTTTCGCCTCGTGAGCGAGCAGAGGTACGATACCCAGCAAGGTGCAGAGACGAGAACCTCGTCGGCGGGCCAGGCATCATGGATGGGCACGAAGATAGAAAAAGTGGGTGGGCCTTGCACCAGCTGGAGAGAACCCGGATGTGCAGATCCAATGTTGGACGTTGAGCGATGCTGGATGCCAAATAGAAATATAGCTTGGAGCGTCACGCGTGGAGTCTCATGGGAATCCAGCTGACACAACAAGCGAGCAGTAGCTCCATCATTAGCTGCTGCGCCCCATCGGTGACGACTTGACGGATCGCGAAGGCCAGCCGATAACGCGCATGGACGGGACTGAACAGCAGGGCCGACAGAGCCACGAAAATGGGCAACAATTGCTCTGGACTATGAAGTTCTTGGTAGTAGACGGCCATGTAGACATATGTCGCGGGTCGTCCGGCGGAAGAAACATATGGCAAGGGATGGCAGAAAAGGTAGAGGTTGGTATTCGAGGCAGAAAGGAGGTTGAAATAATTGCAAACAAGCACGATTCTCCGCACGATCAAAGAAGAAAGGCAATCGACATGACTCGGCGTCTCGCGATGGTCGGCGGAGGGCTGGCATTTGCGCGAAGATCTTGTGTTGGCTCGGTGTGAATGACGGCACATCGAGGGAGTAAAGACGGGCGTGATTGCATGGAGGCGAGGAATGCCATCCCAGAAGAATCCTAACGGGGAGGACCCGACCATACTGTCGCCCGTCGGACTTTGCGAGGTCCCAGGGGTCCCGTGTGGCTTTTGCTGTGATCATTGCATTTGGGATTATCAGTCATCCTTCACTAAGGAGGCAATGTAGACGAACCGACCGAAATGACGTACAGTGTGAGCTGGAAACGGGTAGCGTGAAGCTTTCAGCAAGTGGAAAACGCGGTGCCTATAACTTGCGGTCTTCAGAGCTGATTTGGAAGATGGAGTACCTAAGGTAGGTCAGAATTGTAGGGGGAAGGGGGTCATGGAAATTCTCCAGGCGAACCTCAAGGTGAATGGAAGGCAAGAGGGCATCAAGGTGAGGGGCTGAAGGCAACCTCAGGCCAGTACCTGTGGTGTCTCATGCATGCCCGCACACAAGTTACGCAAACTGGAAACTTAAGCCCGGCGCTCCTTCCGCATATATGGGCACCTCAGGTATTGCCTGCCTGATCTTCGATATGGCCGGGGGGTACACTCCGAGCGAGCGCACGATTTTCAGAACCAATATCGTGCGCTAGCCACTTACACTGCAACCAAGCGCACGATTTACAGGGCTTATTTCGTGCGCTAGCCACTGAACTACCCTCAAGTGGCCGAAGCTTCCAAGGACTCGCCACTACTCATTTCCTCGCGAATTAACATATCTGTCGTGGGTCCGCACCAGGGACCCATATCAGTTCAAGAATCCAACGGCCGAGATAACTTATTTTGTCGTCACAATTCGACGCCTTGCGGACTTTTTACTCGCATCAAATCTGCTAGAACACGCAGTAAGGCTGCACCGGATTAGGTGATGCAGTAATCTCGGACTCGGGGCTTCTTTGCTAAGAAACGTGCCGCATTTGGTCGAAGTGTTAATTCTGGAGACCTTCATTCAGGTTCACTACCAAAGATGGCGCATCCTCGCAAGGATGGCGCATCCTCGAATGAGAGGTTAAGTCAGCCAGCCACCCGACCGTCGGCGTGCCTTAGATTGTGGGCGGAGCGAAGAAGTACGGTACGGCCGCGAAGACTTATGGCTGTCAGGCTTCGCTTAGAATGCTGCAGAAGGAGTGGAGGACATGCGGACTGCAGACAGTCGGCTGAAGACCACGTAGTAGGAGACGAGAGGAAACGCAGATTGATAGAGGACTTTTTCATTCGCCAGGGGAACAAATGAACCACCAAGGCCCAGTTAGGTGAGGTTAAGGTAGTCAGAGATCAACCTCCAGCGCCCAGCGTTGAGGGCGGCTCCCCCACGGCCGCCGCTACCTACTTAGCTAACTTCTGCCTAAACGTTCGTACGTAGGGAGTAATGCAGTAACGTAGCCAGTAAACGTATAACTTCTGTAATCTTAAAACTCTAAGTACTCGAAGTTCAACTCGTAAAAATTTCTTTTTCATCTTTTTGTGTCTTCTCCCGCGCGTGCGTGCGCGCGTAAGTAATTACTTCTCCGAGAAGGCGCCTACGCTTTTGCATCCCCCGCACCCAGTCAGTACCCAAATCAGCGTGCCAGGCGTGCCACTGCGTTGCTACCGCACAATTTCCGGGTCTGAAAACGTGCGTTGACCACTGAGGCGCACGTCGAGGAAGATCGGCAGCAGGACCGAGGGGTGGTCGAATTAAACATTTTGGCACTTCTCCACGAGGCAGAATATCTGCTCAGGGTCCCGCGTGTCCTACGGCAATACGAAGTGCGGTCCAGGCGACCCGACTTTTGAGTTGATCCGTCATGACTGGCTATCAAGTCATGCTCTGAGGGGCTAGCCATTGGTTGACGAATGAATTATTGGAAGGCGAGCATCAACGAGTCGAACTTCGCAATTTGCGAGCGACGATGGCGGCGTAGCTCGCAAAATCGTGCGCTCGTCTCTGATCGAGAACTGCTCCTTCACATAGCCGACGTTCCTTGTTCACAGGAAAAGCCGAGACAGTGCGCGTTTCTCATTTCATTGGGGCATTTTACGTGTATCACGGGATGCAATCGATTTGAATGTAAAATCATGACTGTCGATGAAGCCACTGTTCTTGTATTTTGCCAGCCTGGCTAGTGTCGGTTTTCTCTCGCGCTCGGCCACTGATCCCCTCCACCAGACGACCAAATTACCTAAGAAACACTGACGGAAGCATTTCGATGAACATCGTTCCAGGGTACTTGCAGTATGGGCTTAGATCAGCGAATGATCGTGTCGTCGAACTTGAATCGGGCAGGCGTCTTGTCAGGATCGAACGTCTTTGCATCGGGTTGGGCTGCCCGCTTGGCCGTCTGGTCAGACCGGGCGTATGAACTTGACGTCTGCTCCATCTTTAGCTGCTCGACCGTGGCCGAAGCTGCCCGAGCATCGAAGCTAAATGCGAAGCACCACGTTAGAGGTTTAGGAGTGACAGAGACGGATGTCAAGGTGCGTACCGAGGTTGTTTCTGCGCTTTGGGGGTTGCGAGTATGTCACGGATTGCCCTTGTGTACGCGGTATCAGCCGGCGGATGCTCCTTTGAATTGGCCATCTCGTTGCGGTCGGCAAGATGTTCGAAGGGAGGTTGTCGTCGGCAGTCTGCTTGTTGTCTCGCGGGATTGCGCAGTCGCTGTGTAGGCTTGCTCGAGACGATCTTCGGAAGGGTACCACGATGAAGGCGGTGCAGGAGACGCCCAGGATGCTGTTGAAAGGAACAAGCCCCCGCCTATTGAAGACAAAGGTCGATAAAGTGGAAGGCGCGAGCCCAGGGCCTCATCCTTCCCTAACGGTTGCAGCGTTCAATACCGGCAGGTTCAACCAGAGCATCCTGACCAACGTACCTGCTGCAAACGCAACATCTGCCTACCTTAAGTTTTGTCATCGCTGACTTCTTCCGAGCGACCCTCCGGCGACTCGTCGCAACTGCTTTCTTCCCAAGCCCGATGACATTGTCGTCCTGTCACGGAAGACCCGGCCCCCAAAAACAGAATGTTAGACGCACCGAATGGAGGCCAGGGAAGAATAATTGTTCGTCTTCTGAGGAAAGCAGCACGGGTGGAAGGGCGAGCCGCCAAATTGGAAACATCATCGGGTCATTCTGCAAGATTTGGCAAAACGGCGAAACCGACCTGGATCTTGGTATCGGACGTCGCACGGCAGCCATGTCTAGATTAATAGGACACAATGTACGCAAGAACCATGCCAAATCAAGGACGAACGCCCTGTCAGATGTTGTGCACACCTCTGCCCTGCCGAAATGTTGAAGAATGCACCTTCATCGTTGTGTCCAGCCCTTAAACCAAATGGCCTGGAAATGAATAGCGCAGAAACGGCAATTATCTCTGAAATAGTGAGCCTGGGTGGTATCAACTGTACTTCAATTCGTTGCGTGATGTGGAAGTGGGCGAAGGGTTATCTTCAACGGAAGAAAAGTCGGACGCAGCTACTACTAAAAGGGATGCATCACGGGGCTGGAAGGATATCGCCACTATCAGTGTCAGTAAGGTACACTGTGCCAGGGACTCATTCCTGTGGTAGTGGAGTCGCTGCTGTGGTGGTATATGGGGTCGCTGCCATGGTCCGGGAGTCGTTGCCGTCCGTGAGGCGTCCCCGAGGCAAACGCCTGCCCAATCTACCTTGCTTACCTTAAGGTACAGAACGCGTCGATTCAAAAATACCCAGGACCGCTGGTGTACAGTCATGACTCTGGCACGTGCGTGCTCACCTGGCCAGATGCCGATTTGTACAGAAGGCAAACCCGTCATCTGGTCAACTTCAGGGACATTCACTGGAGTGGGATCTTTCGTTTGGGTGCTGTCGGTAAATGACGCAATCTAGCTCTGAGGTGCAAAGAAAGCTCTCACCAGTATGGCACTTCATTTTTGGACATGATACCACCCACAGTCCTGATTGTGGCGCCAGTTGGTTGCTCGCTCATTTTCGACCGGCGTCAGAAGGGGAGACGGAAGGGGACGCACCAGTCAAATTGTGCCACTCGCTGCCCGCCGCTGTGTGAGATTTCGTCATGCTGGTGTAGGATGAAGCACCAAGGATTTCGTCTTGTGGAAGTGCTCGAGGCTGCTATGGTTTGCACAAAAGCTAACGGTACTTGGCACGATCATGGGCCAGCCAGCGCTTGGCTGCGGCGGGACATGGTCGAGAAGTCATGGAAACGGAAGATGCGTGGGTGTGGAATGCATCTGTTGTACCCTGATGCTTTTGATTCGGTAGCTGGCCGTCTGACTTGTGCTGTGGTGAACGTGTACGATAAACTTCTCGCGAATCTGGACAATGGCGACCAACCCGTTTGAAGGCCCTGCTGCTGTCGGGTTGAGCTCCAGTTGAACTTGGAGCAGTATCATGCGCCAAGGTAGCTGACAAAATCGGCAGCTCCTCGCCAGAGCTTGGAACATTGGGTGCACAAGCCAACCCAACAAGGGACAGTGACAATGAATTTATCCTTACCTCGCTAGCCCGGTGCCCGTGCGTGTTCAGATGCTCGACACTACCAGTGCGAACTAACGGAGAGCCTCTTCCACACAGCCCACACGACCATCGTGGCTTTCTGGCCACCGACACATGCCAGCGTTTGCGCTCGTAGCTCAAGGTGGGATGCATTCTTAATCCTCTGAATTACCTAAGCGGCAATCGCTTGTTGCTGAGCCTGTGACTCTTGCGGTCTGTGATGTGTTCTCCAACCACGTCGCTTCCCTGTTGGCTAAGGTCCCGGGCCCCGACGTCGTCAGCGAACCGACCTAAGTACAGTGTAGGCAGCCATCGGACCAGGCTGCCAGAGTGACCGCAGGAGTTCCAGAATTGAAGTTCTACACTGAACGACGTCCAATAGCAAATTTTGTCTTACATGCGACCAAAGAGGGCCATGACTTGTCCCCGCAATTCCGGCGGCCATCCTCCTCCCCGACCTGAGCACCAACACTGTCAGACGATGAGACTGCATTTGGGACAGTCCGACGTAGCTAGAATAATGTTATGATATCTACCATAGCAACATGGCTTCGTGTCTGGTATTTTTGCGTCCGGCATTGAAGACTGGGACCAAACGCTGGGTAGCAGTATTGAAATTGGCAGCGACTTCGCTGTTGAGGGTCGTGGTAGGGACCGCCAGCGACCCCACTCTTTGGTAACGACTGACACATGTGTCACATGGGCAGAGTGTGGCAGCGACTCCACCTTTGGCAGTGACACCGCTTTGTTGCAGCGATGCTCCGCGGATGCACTGGCAGCGACTGGCAGCGACCCCACCCGGTGCTTGCATCGGCGGTAGTACTCTTAGCAGGAGACAAGAAATGACTTGGGGCTGTAGAAACGCTTCCGACGACTTCGGCTTTGCTGCAAGTTGAGAATGCAGAGCCATGATCTTCTACATGCACGACCACTTGACATTGTCAGGTGGTCCTCATCTATTGGGCTCATGCAGGGCTAGACCAACTGCCGATTATCCCCAGGCAAATTGGCAGCTGCTGGTTTCACTGGTGCACGAGCCAAGCGCCGATTTCACCAGCTACCGATCTCCACGACGTAAATCGCCAGGTGGTACAGTGCCCAGGCAAGCAGCACCAGGACTTCGAGATAGGCCACCTCATTCAAAGAAAGGATCAAAAGACGGGAGTTGAGAGAGTTTAGACACTGATTGGACGACATACTAATGGGGCAAATTACGGACGGGACACACATGATTAAAAGTATCGCACGCCTTATCGATATGTGTCCGGTCGGAGCGGGGACAGAAAATACGAGCGACGTTGAAGAATATTTGTGATTTTGAACGTAAGATCGTTGCAGCTTCAAGCAATTGGCAAGGCATAGAGATGGTCGCTATCTGAATTCGGGGGTGTCCCGCCGATGGCCTTGTTGCGCGGAGCAAACGTCAGGAGCACCTCAGACAATTGCAACTGAAGGGGTGGGGGCGCTTCACTGGCAAGCGCACGACTGCAAGCGCACGATTCTTGCCTGGGAGATCGCGCGCTTGAAAATCGTACGCTTGGGAATCGTGTGCTTGGAAATCGTGCGCTTGCTTGGGCGAACCTCCAGGACCTGCCCGCTTCAGTGTTCCCAGAAGAATGGAGAGGTCGCCATTTGGTCTCCACCCACCCTGACACCACCCCAGGTCGCCAAGTGAAGGCTCTTGATGCTCAAGGCGCAAACGGCACCTTCCTGTACTACGCATGTAAGGTAAGGTACCTATTCTTTTCCACCCACCGAAAACTCGCCCGCATGAGGCCCGACAAACGCGACTGGGGGCACAAACCACAACACGGTAATCTCTGACATTGACCTCAGATACTCGTCGGCCTCTTCCCGCAAACGCGGCGATCAGACCATAGCTCTTCAATCATCCGCGACGATCCGGTAAGCTCTCCGGCCCGTGGCGACTCGACCCACTCGACTCCTCTCAAAACCTACTGTAGCTACCACAGCTGTGGGAGGTTTTTCGCCAAGGCACAAGGCGTCGGTGGGAGTCCCGCTTGGGTGTCCCGTTCTCTCTCTATCTTGAACCCGCACATTGCGTTTCCATCTCTGGCAGTCGTTCCTGAATGTCGTCTGCACCCCACGACCTGCCAACCGCCCGCACTACTGCTCACATGTGCCATCAGAGAGTTCACCCTCGTGCCGCGCGCGCTATGGACAAAGCCCCATGGATACGTACCAGACACGCCATCCCACCAATCATCTCAAATTCAACTATTGGAGCCATCGCAAGCCTTGTTAGTCGCCGCGTGCCCCCCTGGAATTCAACGCGGCATCAACGCGACACATGTCCATATGTCCTACTTCTACAGAGGCAGCCACACGATTGGCGATCGGTCGGTTGGTGGATTTGTGAACTACCTGGTAAAAAGGCAACCCTTTCCTCGCTGTCCTTCTGGCGCTTGAGGGTTGTCACGCAAGATGCGTCCTGTTACCTGGGATCCACCCTCGATCGCTGGGAAGGATCGAGGGCGAAAAACAGCAGAGCTCGACTCTTACCTTAATTAATCTCCTACCACAAAGCTGATCTATGCAATCAAGTCGGGGGCCTTAGGTACCCCGCCGGCTCACGATATTGGGTCATTTGTAATGCCGCCAAGCCTGTGATTTGCCTTGCCAACACTGGTTGTTATCCGATCGAAATCTGCAAGCGTCTTTCTTCTTGAGAGCAAGCATTGCCATTAGGGATCTACCCATCCCATCAGGTATCTGCTTCAAGCCAGCCTCACAACGCTATCCCTCGTGCTTATGCGTTGGATCAGAGTTCCTTTGCACGATGTTCTAATCCCCATTCTTCAAGAGGCGGGTGGTTGAAGTCGGTCCATTGCGAGGGCCGTCACGAGCAGAGGAAAGGCTATGCACTTGGCGGCCAAGTGCGGTCGCGGGTATGAATGAAGTCGGTAATGCTATTAAATGTTAAGTGTAAGGTACATCTCCAGCTACTAATGATAATTGCACTTTGAATAAAAGATGACCGATTGCATCGAAAGAATATATACTTCTGAAAGAAAATTCAGCACACTTTGTACAGCCCACCTCACATGGGCGCTGGTGTGTGCCACAAGACTGCCCGGGCAAGGCTCGACGATGTGCTGCCAAATGCAGCGATGGAATCTGCAGGACATCCCTAGAAATTAGTGCGGTATGCCTGAAGCCTGCTGGGCAGGCCTGCACCCTAGGCAGGGTGGCAGCCACAAGGTGCAGCCGCAGCCGGGCTACTCACCTACCCCAAGCATATTTG
>JABGLZ010000610.1:0-78605 GCA_014705045.1 Colletotrichum theobromicola | reverse complement strand
CCACCCCCCCCCCCCTCCCTGAAAGTGTCAGATAACATGCCAAACTTGTATCATCTGCTCATCTCGCCAGCCCCTGGACTACATCATTCCCTTTCCATCACTCAGAGGTGGGAGCAAACTTGCGACCAGTCCTGAGTTGCGTAACTCCTCAAACCGCCACAGTCTGTCATGACAGTACTGAGGCCAACTTTCAAAGAAGAAAGTCCTGCAAATTCAGCCTACTTATTAATAAGCTGATCAGACGCCCCGTGGATCGTTTGTGATACGTCATGCATTCGGGCTCGTTCCTAGACATCTTCTGCATGCTGAGAGAGTGCAACTGCGGGAATGTCACCCGACAAAAGACACTGATGTATGTTGCCGTTTTGACAGCTCCTTCCGAGACCATGAGTCCACCAGATTGTCTAACCACACCCCCAGAAGCGACTACCCCGTACGTCTGTGCTAATAAGATCACGCTCCTCTGATTAGTGAAAGCGTCAGTCAACCCTTCTCCATGGAGTGAAGCGGTTGCGCGGGGTAGATGCGGTCCATGAAGAAGGCCGAAAAGAGGCGCTGAGCTGGTCGCCGCGAGGGTCAAGACGGGGGCCGAAACGAAGACCATGTCAGCCTCCTATCGCCTCAATGCTTGAACCGCTCATCTTTCTTGGCCCCAACATGCCTCCCTCCCTACAACACCACACCATGTCGCTGAGATCAAAGCCAACCTTGTTTTCGGCGCTACTGTTGATCAAGCTCTTCCATTCCGTCGCTAGAGGGTGCATTTGGGGTCCTCGGAATAGGGGCCAACACAGTATCTGAAAACTAGGAGATGCTACACCGGATTGAGACAGATGGCAACTCTGACGGACGCTAAGAAACCTCGAGAAGTTGAGAGCACGGCTGGCCGCCCAAGATCATCCACTGCTTTTTGTTGTTGCTGAAGCCCAGAGCCCTTCCATGATCTGCATCTTGAAGAGTTCAATATTCATATTCTAATGGCTATTTGTGACGGCAATCATCTTCGCCGTTGCTGGTTTGGTACCTGCTTCTACTTTTCGTACTTAATATGAAGTTAGGTCTTTCTTCGGATCTTCAGCTGTTCTTGGGTCTCCTTTAAGTTGTTATTGGTAATTCGCCTCTACCGATGGCGCCATATCATTCCTGTCCTGGTGAAGCAAAGCCAGCTTCACTGGAAAAGCATTCGTCGTCGCGATCGTAGAACACAGAGCAGAAAGTATGTACCGTGGAGAACCCCTCAGCCCCTGGAGATGCAGTCCCAGACTCATTATCTCGGACTCGTGTGGCTCGCTTTGAAGGACCAATGGGCTCCTGGGCTGCCCCGAGACTTGACAAGCCGAACGAGGCATAAAGCCGGTGGAAAAAGGGATCTACATTGACTAGATCTGGCTTTAAGTCTCTGCCGTGGCGTTGTGCCGTGGCGTTGGCTCGGCGCCCGGTATCCCCAGAGGTATCATCGCCACTGGTTTTGTCAGAGTTGTCGGATGTAGAAAATACGGCGGCGTTTTGGTTGCTCCATCAACTGGACAACAATAACCTTGAAATCTCCCGCCGTTGAAGGGACGTAAGTCCCGAACCCCAAACATCAGCTCAGCGTTCTTCCCAACCATCTAAATACGGAGATCAACGGCCAAATGCTACTACATTTCACCCAATTTGGCTTTTGTGAACAGTGCATCGAAGGGATTCTACCCCGTTCTAGTTGATTCCGTTCGCCACTGCGTCCCTAGCCCTATGCCTGCTTGTCTTTCGCGCGATAGAAGTCAACCCCGGAGATGAGACTATTGAAGGCATGGGCGGGGTTTTAGGGGACGAATTGTTAGAGCCGACGCTTTCGGAGGACTCATGAGTCTTCGTTGGTTGCGTCTGGCACGTTGACTCGATGCGTTTTGTGTTGTATTTGCGTCTGATATTGAAGAATTGGTGCGATATTCCAAGTTGAAATGGCCAAGCAAAGGAGACCCTTCTGATATAGGTATGAAGTGGTTAGACGCATCCGTGACGCACGTCCGCGGAACCCGAAATGACCTGGAAAACCAACCACAGGCCTTGAAAAGGCAGAACAGCCAGTGGGAACGATTTGTGCAAGGCGGAGATCTCATTCACAAACCTGTGAAGTCATAAATGAAGCAGACACTTCGAAATCCATTTTCTGCCCAATCTGCTATTCATCATAGTGTGCACAACGCATATATAAGCATTCATGGACATGGAGCAGCGCCAACGTTGCCCGCTAGCTTACTACTTATGAACACTTACAGACAAGGTATATTTTTCTTTTTGCCGTCGACATCTCTTTGTAACAGCTTGTCGGCTCTAAGTGGAAAACGCACTTGGTTGAAGGTGTGGTCATGCAGGCATCATGCTGGGATGGAACTTTCGGCCGGGACCCGGCTTGGCCACCAAAAGGTCTGCACTTCTCTTTTGGCATCCTTCACTATACCAGCACGGAATCGCTTATGTTGCTGCCAAAGACTGGGATGGAGACCGACACCAGCAGCAACACCAGCGAGGCGACTACTGGCAGCGGTATTGCAATACCTTTGTCATGGCCATGTTGGAATACCAATCCAGTTGCGATGCAAACAGGCTGAGTATATCATGACTCGTCCGTGGCGTTCGGACCATTCTGTGCAGCAGTCCCTCCCGAACTTTCTCCAAGAGCTGCAGTCAGGCTTTTCAGGCCTTCAAAGACCCTTGGTAAACTTGCTGGAAGTCGATATCTCTCTCCCACGTGTATACTCAAGGAAGAACAGGCTTTGGCCGATTGAGCCAGGGATGGCTGTGGAGTTTTGGCAGTCACAGAGTCACAAAAGGCTGAAACGTCGGGGGACATGGTGACGCTGCTTGAGGGCACAAATGTACGCCTCAGAATCTGCTTGTGGTCGGCGTTGTCCTTCTCGAACCAAGAGAAGACACGAGGTGGGAATAGGCGGGACCAGTGGGATCAAACGAAATGGCAAATGCAACTCACCCAACTGGATAACCGACATTCGCAAAGTTGATCAAGGAATTGGGGAAGCTGGAGCCGTGTAAGCAATCTCTACGAATGCTTGATTGACACCCTCAACCAAAATAGTGCTCTCTGTCATGACATTACTCCGCCGGTGCGGCGCCGTGGTGCAGACAACCACGAAAGCTGCCTGAAGCCTTAGAAGTACGCTCTACATGCATGTCGCTCTGCAGTTGAAGTTTCACCCTCGATTTGACGGCGGCGCAAGGTTTCTCGCAGTTGACTGCCTGCAAAACCCTACAGAGCTACGTTATCAAATGTCGAAGACGTCGCGATTCGTTCGAATTTACCATGGAGCTTCCCGCCCTCGCCGAATGCCAGTACAGACAAGGCTCCGGTGGCGGCTCGTGTGCTCGGAAGCAATGCGAAGCACACGGTAAACGTTCGGGTATCGGCCATGCCGGTTTAAGAGGGCTTTTATGTATTTAACAAAGCCCTCGGCTATCATCTTCAAACGCGACTTTCACTTCATGACAGCAGGAGGGGGAAGCGAACTCGCACAGGTGATCTGAATATCACCAGCACCGGCATGAATGCGGCAATTCAGGTCCTGAACGGCAGGGCCAGCTCGAAATTTCGAGAAGATGGGCTTGCGGTGAGCGAAAGAACCTCTGACCGTTCTTGGAGTGGATCAAGCTGAAGATAGGCTCGAGGTTCAAGAGAGGCTTGTCATGATGCGACAAAATTGCACCGCTCCAGTTGGGTGTGTCGACTTGAATGACATGGTACGCCTGCGGAACATCAAGTGTAACCAACATCATGGAGTCTAAATCGTCGGCGTCCCTCCCGCCGAGAAATCATAGGACGTCCTCGACAAAATTAGAGAAGCTCGTTAACAGAAGTGTCCATGCCATTATTCAAGGAAGTCGTTGAGGAGTCTCTCAAACTAATGAATAATTCGAGAATACGAGGTGTCAAGGCAACTCTATAGAGACGAGACTCATTAACACGGCGTCCAGGCTATCATGAAGCACAGATGATGTGTATGGTGCAGGGTGTGATTTGACTTGACATCAATGAGTTCCGCAGCGTGTTCGATCGGAGACATTGGAGGAGTGATCAGGGTTGATCATGGGTACGATGTGGGCTACGCCTGATAAAGATCCGTTAGCTGGTGGCCTGGATACAAGACAGGTCGGAAGATGGGTTTAGACCTTAATTCCGAAGTACGTTAATTGTTTCGTGGTTGACTTGTGTGCATACACAAGTCGGGTACACAAGTCGGAAGTTGAGGGGAGTCAGAAGAATGAGAAGGCAAGGTACCGGAACAAGAAATGGGGATGGTTGTCGGGAGATGGTAGCAGCAGTATTGGCGTCAAGGGCGAGTCGAAAGAAAAGTTGGGGGAGCAAACGACAAGACGGACGACATGCAACCCACAATGCAGTACCTGCCTTGGATAAGGTTTCCAGGTCCCTGCCAGTGGAGTCGCTGCCCGTGGCACTGACACTGGCGTCGCTGCCCGTGCGTACCTGACTGAGTCGCTGCCAGCACTAAGTGGGGTCACTACCAGTCGCTCGCTACCCTGATCGCTCGCATCTATGTCTTAAGTGCTTGCCCTGCTTGACTGACTATCTGGTATCACGGCCAAAGATAGACGCAGACGATCGAGGTATGGCACGCGCAAAGTCAAAGGCCCTGGTGACTGTTGCTGACGGGGCATGTCTCACCAGCTGGCGGGCTGTATTCTTGCAGATCGAATGGGTGGCAATGCAATGGGGATTTCAGAAGGAATGTTTCACTCGATTTAAAACGTGCAAGGTGCGGTCTACAAAACAGCCATATTTCTCAAGTTCTTAAGCTTTCATGCTTTCAAATCCCATTGCACATCCCATTGCACATCTACACCTCCAATGTATCCCCAATCATCAACGGATTTCGTACCTAGTTGAGACTTTTGCGTTTCTCTACCTCCACGAAAGCATGACTTCGGGTTGGTGACTCCTCTCAGCCCTAGCCACCGACGGCGCAAACAGCCTTGATTTCTTACATGTGGGTGCGCCGTTGTCAACGAGGAGTCTCAGCTCAATGAGCCAACCGAGACGTGCGCCTCATGGCCGCAGCATCAGTACCACCGCTGCCGCTTACTGAATGGAGATTAGCAACTCGTTTCACTGTCGTGAAAGGGCCCATACGATTGAATGCTCACAATGCCTGCTCTCTCAAGACACAGGCGTAAAAATCGACAAAATGAGGATTTGTCACTGAAAGTGACGAATGTTCGCAGGCGGCGCAGACCAGCAATATCCTGACTGTGCCCTCGCATGCGTACCGAAACCGTTAAGTTCACCGAGCTCTAGAAGACAAAGCACAGGTCGCGGCCGCTGATGCTGACGGCTTCATGGCCACTGTTGTGGAGGAACTTGACGCAGTCCTCGCGATAGTCGACCATCCTGTACTGTCCATTGCTTTGTTCGCAACGAACCGGTGTCTGTAGCGTTTGGATTCCCAATGGCGCACCATTTGCATCTCCCAAATCATCGCAGTCGAAGGACATTGACTCTGTGAGAGTCCGGAGAAGCGGTTGGATCCAGGGCGGGACCAACGAGTTGCCCACTTGTGCTGGCGGCGCGTGGGCATCCAACGCATCGGCGCTCCATGCAAAGCCGGGAAGCCTCCTCCCTTGACATTTCGAAAGGCAAAGAGGCGTCAAACCCTCACGGTCTTGCTGATTGAGCATGGCCACATTTGATCGTTCGAGAATCGTTTCAAGGACACTGAGGTCGCCAATCATTGCCGCCAAATGGAGTGCCGTTCGCCCAGTCCGATGGTCGACCTCTTCCACCGGTACGTCAAATTCAAGCAGCGTTTTGACTAGAAGACCCAGGTAATCGAAGTCGCTACGCCGAGCACTCAGATAAGCCCTGTACTCGTTTGCAGATACTCCTGGCATAGCTTCAGACCTTGAGACGATGCACCATTCCAGAGCCCAAAGAATCAAGGAGTATTCCAGAATGTGTTCAAATGGCGGCCGCCTGACTGAAACATTAGTTGTCACAAAGAGCAATGCAAGCCGATACTGGCCGAAATTGCAGGCCAGCTCGATTGTATTGCATAAGAAGTCGCCACCTAACAAGGACGTGCCGGCGGCAGGCAGATTTTTGGATGCGATGCCTGTCGAGAATAGCCATTCCGTGAAGTCATAGGCTTCTTGTTCAACTGAAAGTCTGCATATCTAGAACAGACAGGAGCACACATCACGGCTAAAGCGGGTGGTTTCGCGCAGCCACGACCGAGGTCCGGGCATGTGTCGTGGGCCATCATTCGGTTGGAGCAGAAGCTTAGCCATGGGCCATTGCGAGTAGCACACAGCCAAGTGCAGCAGAGGCTGCCGTAGGCTTCGACCTCTTGCAGGATGCCTGAATCGGTCTGTGGGTGGGACTGACTCGCATCGGCGGCATGTGGTAGAGGCCTTGGCCGATGGAGGATCGGCAGCAAGAAAGGCTCGGGCTAGGTCCTGATAGCCGCGAATAATGCAGATTGGGAGAGCTGTGTAGCCGCAGAGATCATGATTCTTTCGCCAAGACTGCGGCCACCTCGCAGTAGTCGTGACGCCATAATCAGTCGCAGTGTGGAGAAGCTTCCTGTTGTCGACGGCAAGGGCCCAAAGGAAGGACCTTCCCGCATGTCGGTCTTTGATGAACAGGGCCGACAAAAAGCGCTCGTTCCAATCTTTGCTGACTTTGGTGAGGCTGTTGAGACTAAAAACGTCTAGACATTCGGCGACTTGGCACTGGAGTTCTGGTGGGAGAGACTCCATTCCGGGGCTGCGTCTGCGGTAAGTCGGACGGCAACTCGAGGTTTGCTGGTGTGAACCGATAAACTTGGGCTTCTGGGCTTCTGGGCAGAAGAGGAGTCGTTTTGATACCGGTGTCAATGCCGGTGAAGGTCGCCGATCATTCACAATGAAGCGGGATGGGAATAGAGGAGGGAAAGGCGTAGGTTGTGTCTAGGTTGGGTCTTGTCGTGGTGTGCACCTGACCTTTGAGCCGAGGTACGTACTCCAGGATGGTGGGCCTGGTATGTTTCCCGATTCAGTGGTGGCGCTTTCCCGAACAAATCACAACGTGTGAGGAAGCCAAACGTGGAAGGCGGTGGTGTGGGGTCGAAGTGGTGATACCACTTGCCCGAGGCAGATTCGTTTGTTCCTTCTGCAAGTCGAGATAAGATACCAAGGTGGCCCAGCCAATTTAACGTCGCCCTCCACCTCAGTCAATCGAAGCCATCGACCATCTGACACGCCGTCTAATTACCCTTTGTTACATCCCCGCCGCCCGTCTATCGCCTATTCTCGTCAACTGCAAAGCCTGCGTCTCGATCACCCGACAATATCGAGGTTGATATTTGGGAGCGGTTTGTCTCCGTCGCGTCATCGTCAAGTCTCAGCCACCCCAGCCTAACACTTATGATTGCAGTGGGCCTGGACATCGGTGCATTGCATTGGGTGGTCCTGGCGATTTGAAAATCATTTTGACAGGAAAAGCTTTCTTAGTCATCCGCACCCTCGGCATCGAACCTTCTCGGCTTAGCAGCAACGACACGAGAGGCAGTCTCCATCATCCACCTCGATCTTCGCTCGACTTCAATCTGCACCTGCATCTGGTGCAAACCTACCACTCAACCACCATTCAACACCTCACCTTCCAACGACGAAGAACAACCGCCCTTATGGCTCCCACAGGTATTTCAGGCCCACGCACCCGTCATCCTGACATGGCATTTTGCCCCGGTCTAACCTGCTCCTTGACTTTCCAGGCACCACCGCTGAGTTGCGTTGCTCCCCAATTGGCAATTCTCCTGCCAGCGATCGCGACACACACCATGGCCAACAGCTTCCGCTGGCACCCCGCACAGTCGACAGCTCCGCGCCGTCTGATTATCGCCCTCCCACCGATGCAGACCGGAAAAAGCATCTCCTCAACCTCTGTCGCCAGATTCACGATTATCCCAAAGTCCGCGTCCGGCCCGACGCCATCAAGTCTCCGACGCCCGAAGACATCGTCGACAGCCTCCTGTTGAATATGCAGATACTTTGCCACACCATTATCGACGCGTCAGGCAGGGCCGACTGCGAGTGATTCTGGTCGCACGCACCCTCTCCGATCTCCGAAAACTCATGCACTTCTTTTTGAACGCCATCGTTGAGACTTTCTCAAATGAATGTGTAGTCCTGGGGACATGCAACGGGGCGCGCTATGATCGGAACCAGTTTCGCAAGGTGTTCGATTGCAGTCGGTTGAAGGGGGAGTATTATCATTAGTTGCTTCGCCCATCACAGTCAGGTCGGCCATGCCTATGGGGCACACATTTGAGACAGGAGAGATCGTACTTGTGCAGGTGTATCCAGGTACCAGGCATAGACCAGATGATAGGTGCTTTCCAACATTGTCTCTTCTCTTTTTCGACCCACATCTTCAATGACAACCTTCCATAGTCCGCTTGCTTAGTTTGTCCATCGTGATTGCTTTCAACATTCTATCCCCGCAACGCAAAATCCGCTGGAAGGAACATGTCATACACATCAGCCTATGACCGGGGAAGCTACATACCCCGCGGAACTTCCAATTTATGACATCCTCATAGGGAAAGGAGGAGTATTCCTCTGTAGTAACGTCCTGTAGATTCAGACCAAATGTCGTAGCAACGATTCCCAACATCCTCTCTTCGGCTCGGCCAGCTAGCTATCGTGTTGGTCGTGGTTTTTTTGCCTTGCCTAACTTCTTTCTTCTAGACCAACGAGCCGAAATCCGCCGTCATGTCCGCCTCCGAGGCTGCCTCCGAAGCTGCCCCCGGCGCAACTTCCGCCTCCAGCTCCGCCTCCGGAACCCGGTCCTCGGCCCCCCAAGCCAACGTTCACTTCTCGATCGACAGACATGAAGAAGTCAGTTCTGTGCTTACCAAACTCAACGCCGCCCTCACTGGCACCGACATGACCCCACACCAACTCAGCTCGCTGCTCCTAGAACTTAAAGACAGATGGTGGGTTGCCGCCCAGAAAGTTGAAGAGCAGCACCAACACCGTTCCCGCCGCCATAATGTCTTCGACTGGCCCGCGTTTCTCCGTGAGCACTTAGACGCCGCTAGGTTCTCCTTTCTCCTTAATTTTACCCACCGCGATAGCTGGAAGAAGGCCCGCGAAGTGAAAGGTGCTCTCCCACGGCTCGCCGGTGCTGCCAGGGCGCTGGGCTTAGAAAGCCCTGTTGAACTCATGCTGGAACTTGGCGAGGAGGCTTGCAACAACACCGTCGCCCTAATGGGTGTGTCCTCTCTGCGCGCGCCCCGGAACGCCAAGGGAACTCCGCCGGAAGCCATCAGGGAGCAGATCCGACGGGAAACGATGCGCCGGCACCAAATGGAAGTCGACAAGCATGAAAAGCAAGCCTTCAGCACCACCGCTAAGGACGTCCGGGCAGCCGTCAAATGTATGATGGAGCATAATCATTACAGGGATGTTACACTCACTAACTACCTCACTACCAGATCTCAAGGAGCAAGCCGAGGTCAAGCCCAAGAAGGCCAAGACAGCCCAGGCCAACAAGCGCAAACGGGCCTCATCTGCCAACGATGATGACGAGGACGATGATGAAGAAGAGGACGAAGATCCCGAGGTTCCCCGCCGAGCCTCCAAGCGCCGCCGACTTGGCCAAGATGAAGTGTCGATGGCCCTAGGCCAACAGTACGTTGCGGCCCTCGCCGACGATGGCCCGTCTCTGCTGGAGACATTCATGACTCAGCCCGCCGATTTCCTCGCTCTCGGTGGCAACAGCTCGCGTGGCAGCATTGGTGGCGCCCTTTTCGACACCTCCGCCATCTCGTCCGCCGCCAACCGCAGCAGCAGCGCTTTCGTTATGGACCCAGCCGATGACACCACCACCACCACCAACACAGCCGCCGACACCTCCGAAGAGTCGTCCGCCGAGAAGAGGAAGGACGAGGCAGAGGAGGCCAATGACGCGCTTGTCCGTGAGCAGCTGGAGCTCTTCTGTCGGCTCGTCCAGACCGGCCCAGCGACGCCAGGTCCCGGGGCTGTGGTGACCGGGGGTGTTTTCGCCTCCGTCTCGCAGATGGCACTTACAGGCCTAATGGCCGCACAGTCAGACGGCCTTCTGTCCCAGTTGGAGTCGCGCCGAGTGGCCAGAGAAGAGAGGGCTAAAGCCCGAAGTGGTGCTGCCGCTGCTGCTGACGGTGGAAAGGACAAGGGCAAAGGCAAGGAGAAGGTTGTCGGGGATGGTGGAGCGATTGACGACGAGGAGAATGAAAGCGACGATATTTAAGGCTAAAGGCCTACGGGTACTGGCGTTTCTGGTTTGTTTGTTTCGGTGTGTTTTTCTGCCATGTTTGTTGCTGGCGCGAGCCATGACGAGTTTATAATAATGAAATGAGGTCGTTTTCTGGTGCTGCACTGTCTTCGCAAGTTTTAGTGGTCCTTACGTGTGCAATGATTGTCTTGCGAACTCGGGACCCTTTGTAGTCATAAGTCGCTTAGTGATACTCCAGGGCCACTTGTAGTGCGTCTTAACTCTCAACACTAACTACAAGTGTCCCGCATTCTGCGTGGGCTTTTATTTCATCGTTCAAGGCAAATTAGTTGCGAAGTTTTCTATTTTCATCACTTGTGAGATGGTTGATGCAAATCCCAAAGACATCGAATGCAGAAGATAGCCCAGTTAAAGGCTATTGAAGTACTCCATCGTGCTTTGAACGGCTAAGTTGACATCATGCACTTTCTGCATATACCATAATATCCTCGCTGACCCACGGTTGCGCAGGAGTCTATTCATATCTTCTACCCCAATCTCTGCTCTTATTAACCCCCATAGAGTGTCCATCACATGCTTCAGAAGTGAAGGGTCGTTTCTAGGGTTTGTTCTCAGCTTGGAGCAAGCCCTGAGCGACGTTACGATGAATTTGACGTGTACAGTCTCCATGCCTAATCTCAAGTATCTGTGGATTATTCTAAATAGTCAAACCGGTAAGTTACAAGCAGGACTAGACCGGCAGGGACAGGCGTCATAGTACGAATTCGTTCTTGACAGACGAAGGCTGTCTTATTCTTACCGATGCCCAACACAATACAATAGACGATCAAGACCGACCAAAGGCTTTCATCTTGGTGGCCGCTTGTGGTACGGAGACGTCTTTTACCAACCTCTGAGGATCGCGACACAGAGCGTTATGAAGGTACGTAATTGTGATAGTGAGCATCGTTCGCAGTCTTTCTGACTTGGGGGAGGAAACTGTGCCATCCAGTGTCACCCGCTCTCCTTTCTACAACTTCTCTATCCCATTTTCTCGATCATGGTTTTATTGATGCCAACTCTCTGTCAGAAGGTCTTCAGTTAGGCCATTACACTACTTTCCAAAATCAATAGCCTATATCAGAGGCCTTGGAAGTGCGTAGGTTGGCTTCTGACTAAAGGAGAGGTTGGAGTGCTGAGGAGTACCGCCCTTTTGTGTCTCATTCCCTTAGTTTGCAAGCTGATCGCATTTCGTATCTTACTCAATTCGCTCCCAGCGTGTCTAAAACATGAATTGTCTTAGGATTCGTTCATTATACGAAGTGTTTGTCTAGGCAGACGGGGATAGCGACGTTTTTAGGAATATGCCACATGGTAATGAAGTGGGTTCATAGATACTTTACTGAGTAGTGGTCATTCATTATGCTTAAATGAAAAAGCAGTGAAGAATAAGATGGTGTTGGTACAATAATAAAGGCACTAGCGAGGAAGCTGAGTATCACTTAAAGTACCTAACCAGAAACTCAACTCAACAAAGACACCTTAAGATGTTCGGGCAGCAGGAACTTACACGCTCAAAGAAGCTATCACATCACTCTAATCACCAGAGTTCGCCCGCAAAGACTTAACGGTATCTATATCAGAGCAGGTTAGTTAGAGGTCGGAGTGTCTAATAAAGACGACGTCACATAACTCGTCGATAGATCTGATGTGCCTGGGAACCTCAAATTCAGCTGACTGCACTTATTGAGCCCTCCTCACTTGACAAATCATCATAGAGGACACCCACCAGATGCACACTGACATTATAGCTCTGCCGACTTTGCTCTTTCATCGCATTTTCGAATCACCATCCAGTCCCGACCTTCCTCGACCTGCGATTCTCTCAGAGGGTATGCCCTCTCTCCTAGCCCTCGACCGAGGCAAATCCGATGCTCTCCAATGGAGGAAGCCTTCAGATTCACAAGAAGCAAAACGCGTTATGCACAGAAAAGAGGCAGACTAGTTTCGGCAGAGAACATGTATCGCAATACCGGACGGACGGACCCAAGTCTGATCCAAATACGCACGGTTACCGGATGGTGCTAAAGTCTGTAACGTCTGTTTCGATGCACCCAGCGCTCTATTACCAGGCGGCATGACTGCGGCCTCAAGTTCGCTCAGCAGGCCGGAAATCATCGCGCCCGAGATTTCAAGCCTGCCCGGAGGTGAGGTCATGCGAAGTACCAGTGTTCGGAACCACCATCGTCGGGCTCAGGAGGGGGAACAGCGAGGCGTACGGAAGGGCCTTGAGGGCGATGCTCGATAAGATCCTTTCGAATCAGAAGGAGAAGCGTTGCACACGAGCACTGCCGTGGTGAAGTCGGCGCCGCTTTAGAAGTGACTCACCGTGATGTTTGTTTCTGCTCACATCGACGTCTTCTTTTTCGAAACACTCCATCCACAACCTGCAGTGCCTCAGACTACCCACTCGACTCTGTTCTCTCTTTTCCAAAGATTAGGCAAGCCTTCCTCCTCATGGGCCCGTATAACCACAACTCTTCTGAATGATCCCCTCAATCATCACTTCTTGGGCACTGTTCACTCAGGGAGTGCATTTAAAGACTGAACAGTCATCCAGTTAAGGGAAATGACAATTACCTCATGCATTTGGTCTCGACTTCAATGCATGGATTTGTCTTCTAAATTGTACCACCTTGACGAAGCTGTGCGCATTCCATACCGGAATTCGGCCCCAGGCCGGCGGAGGCCAAGAACGATCATGTCGAGATCGAGGTGAGAGCATCCCAAGTCCAGCCCTCAAAGATATCAAACGAAGATTCCAAACATTGAAGCTTACTTCTGATACCTGCCGCCAATAGGCTCGAAGATATCCCCAATCAAATAATCCATAGGCGGCGTTTACCGCGTTTCCTGGGAATCACCGTTATGGGCCAACCTCGTCTTCCTCCTTGTCTTCGCCCTCGCCCTTATCTTTCCCCACGATTCGGCCTCCAACAACATCCATGAATCATTCAACCCCAGCCTCTTACCGCAAATGTAGCCATACAGACAAGAAGAACCGTATCGCTAACTCCTCTGGACGATCTGGTCAACATGAACATCCTCCCCACGAATGCCCCTCCTCCTGCGGTTCCTCGCCGTCGGCCAACAAGTCGTCAAACAGTATGTCGCAGCCCACGAGGCACCTCGGAACGAGTCCAACCATACGAGCTCGCCTCGCACTTCAATGGTTGTCTTCTTTGCCTAAATCTACGAGTTGTCGACCTCGCTCTGCGGCGCAGCCATCTGCTGGGCCATACCCTTCAAGTCCCCTGTCTCACACCATCCCACTTAGCAAGACCATCTCCCGCTCCACGTCGCTGTTATTGATGTGGCGCGGTATGCGTTGTTACCGGTGAGAAACTCGGGTACCATACGCAAGTACTCGGACACCAGCTGTTGCATCTTCTCGCGCGTACGAGCGATGTCTGCATTGGCGGTAATAAGTGTCGCACTCTGCTGCTGAGTAAATTGAAGTGTTGTCTGGAGACCAACCATATCGTGGGGACTGTGAAAGTGGTCACTGGGATGGCCGAAGCGAGGTTTGAAAGCTTGATCGAAGGAAAGACCGTAGCCTGTGGGGTGCGCTGCGGACTCACATTGTGCGTCAGGTCGGCTGGACCCGGCTCGGTTGAGACGGCCCGCGAGGTGCAAAGCAGCACCAGAGATTCAGAAGCACGGCGATTGCTGAGACCACAGCCGTTACTCTATGGGTTTTATGGTCCTATGGGGCTGGAATAACAAAGAAGGCGCTGCTGGTATTCTGGAGCCCAGCGGCAGTGTCCAACGAATCGGCATTTCCAAGCAAAACAGCGTCATCTCCACGTTTCTCGCTGTCTTTCCCCACCGTGCCGCTGTGATTACTACCGATCATCGTCGTTTCCAATTAGGGTATCAGATTATGCGAGGACAACCGCGGTAAAGTGCTTCAGGAGGCCGTCAAGACGGGAATCCTGGCACTCGAGGTGTCGAAGGTGTCGTGCTGTGAGGATAGGGTCAAGGCGGCTGGCGCCGTAGCTTCGGCTTAAGAAGAGTGTCAGCTTCATGGGAACGAATAGCAAAGCAACAACTTGGAAAAGGGAGAATATAGCCTTACCAAATGAGCAGACTGGGTCAAGCTTTAGTGCTGATGGCAACGCGAGGTCGGACAGTTGGTGTTGGAGTGTTTCCAGGGGCGAGAGACAAGCAGTGCTTGCACGGCAATTCGATTGATATTGTGTGCCGGAGCAAACAAGCAGATGCCGGTAAAGTGTCAAAGACGGGGGAACGTGAGTTTTCCATCTATGGATATTCTCAACTCATAATCTAGACAATATTGTACACGACACGTTCTTTCTGCACAATCGCACTTTATCACCCCTCTTCATTCTATCCGATTCCTTTAAGCCTTCATCTCCCAATAAGGTCGGCATCCCATGACCCAGCTCTCTGACTGTCCCCCTTCTGGGCGTTCAGCAGCCTTGGTATCGCATGCCTGCTTCAGAATGAATGAGCAACTACCGGTTATGACTCTTAGGCCTTGATCTAAGGGAGTCTGACACGCCGACGCTAACTACTCTCCCTACGTAACGGAGAAAAATTCAAAAGTAGTTATAATAAAATAGCGTACACATGTCCTCGAGGCCCCATCTCTTTAGTCTTCACATGCACGGAGTAGCCGTTGAGTATGCATTCCGACTCGAAGCGAAGCCGCGGGGCAAACTGAACCCCGCCCTGAGCGAAAGACAAAACCAAAAGGCGCAATCTGCTTGTTTTCAAAGAAGAAGTGGTTGAGTAATGCTGCCTTCCGAAAGGGAAAAAGGTACACACAGGTGGATTAGGAGGCAGAGACGGTGTTCCGCCCCAATCTCCGGGGTCCACACCCGAGCCCGATGTGGGGCCGTGACACGAGAAGCGACCGGAAGACACAAAGTTGCGCCGCGGGTATAGCCCAGGCAGTGTGGAGACCAGCCACCTGCAAATCTCCTCAGCGCGTACCCGTCCGAACACGTGTGTCAGCCCCTGGTATATCGCGCTTCTTCGTCTCAGACACAAAGTGGAAGAGAGAAATGAGACGGTGACGATGAATCGCCGCCGCCGCTGGTTGCTTGTGAGCCTGCTGCTGCATTGTTTGGGAGACTGCCAACTGCCTGGAAGTCCGTTGTCAATCTCTGCGAAACTCAACTTTTCTGCCAGATAAAGAACAAACCTAAGGCAGTCTAGCCTGCGTCAGACTTTGTGGGATGCTGGAACAAGCGGCGAGCTCTCTCGCATGTAGCGGCATTAATCGCCGTCCGCAGCCCGAGGTCGCCATCGCGACTTTGCTGTAACGCAAATGAGCCCAGAACCGGAACATGGAGAATGGAGTCTCGGATGAATACCGAATAATGACCATCGCCCGTATGTCTATGTTGGCTGCCACAGAGGATAGGGTGCGGCGCATTAGGCGGTATATCCATCTGGATGTGCTGCTGGTTTCGTGGATTTGATGCCACTCAATCGCTATGACATGCCACTTATGGCTCTAAGTGACCTCTCCGCGGGTGAAGAGGAAGACGAAGTGAAGTTAAATTAGCCTATTTCTACTGCAAAACGCTAAAACCAGAAAATCTCCGATTGGCCACAGACTTCTTGGTTATGCATGACTTGCAAATGTCTTGTCCTGGGCATTGCACCCAAACAGACCCTTACGTCTGCGAAAACGACTGACTGGGCCTTGTTGAACAACGCTTTGCAGGAGAAGCACAACCTTCAAAGCCAAGCCATGGTGACGTTTCTTTCACCAGAAGTCCTGGTCGCAGAAGTGTTCTCATGCCTCAAGCTGTGGGGGCTGTCCACCTCAGGTCCCAGAGGTACGTACCGTCCAGTGGGTTACTCCTGCCAAGTCGAGCGCTAAAATCGGCAGCACTCCGCTAACGCAAGTGGAGTCAGTGGGTGTTCACGCTGCTGGAGGGCGAGGTACGTCCCTTAAGGTAGCCTACCTTAAGGTACCAAAGTACTCGGCTCGTTGACGTGCCTGCCGGGAAGCTGTGAATAAGGACCCCAACGCTAGAGTCATCGTCAGTCAGCTGTGCAACGCTGTGCCAGCTGATGCTGCAGGAACATGTCCCCAAACCAATACCAAGGAGTCCAATATCATCATCTCCCGATTGATCAAACAAGGTGTAAGTACTAGATTTCGCTAATTCCGACGACATGTGGCCATATGTTTAACTTCAGCATCCGGAGAGCCCTAGGTTTCAAGACCAACAGTCTTCTTCTCGGCGACCTTAGTAAGACCTAGCGCCCATTGTTTATTGTGCTTGATGGGCATCAAGATCGCAACTTGTGCGGCACCTGGCAAGAAATTGAACCATAGGTTGATGCGGGGGAGAGAGACAAGTTGGCGGCTGTAACCGGAACCGTGGCTCCTGGAGGTGCTGCGGGATGGGGTACACCATGAAGAACACTTTTGGGTATGTCGTATACCAAGACCGCTGAGGTTGTGTTCGTAGAGATGCGACGTAAGTGAAAATGGCACAGGCATCCAACATAACTTGGCGACAGGGACATTCCGTGGCTCTGGCTCCAGGCCTGCAGATTGGGAGGCCTCGGGATCCTGCTGTTGCTTGGGTAGGTGAGCCAAAAGAATGTTGTTGGAGTCGTGGGTGGACAAATCGTCATGTTGTCTTGACGGAAGTTGTCAACGCCGAAAGTCCACGTGCACTGTATCGGGAAGTATGGTTGTCACCGTCAATGGGGTCCGGGACCGAGATTATCAGCGTAGTAGAAAGGTATTCTGGCTGAGGAGGACGATTCGTGATCTGCAGCAAAGTTCTAATTGTCAAAGTCAAAGGTATGGTGGTATTGTACATTGCTGGCTATGTCGATGCCTAATGAGGCATCGTCTATCATGTTGAGAGTTTGATCTTTGTTCGACTACTCTACCTTGATCAAGGAACAACTATTTGCGAGGCTGATGGTATTCTCGGGCTGTTGGCAAGTAGTATTTGTTCCAGACCAGATGATGCCTGTAGGACCTGCGGCGAACGAACCGATGGTCGCCTGATGTTAAAGACGTTGTTAGCAACTTGACCTTGATATAAAGAGGAGGTATCAAACCTTCTTTGACGGTCCCTGCATGTACCCTCAACCTTGAGAGTGGCAACAACAGTGGTTACAGCGCTCAGGATGATGCTGTCTGCCTTTTCTGTGGATTCCGTATCCACCACACAGCGGTTTTTCGAACGTTGTCGTGCTACTTCAACAATGCACTTGCGTCTGTGAACACTGGACAGATAGAAGCAGCCTGCGTATTGACAGTGAAGGTAGAATATAAAAGAGGCAGGGGATCTAACTTAAAGATTTTGCAGCCTTCTTAAGCTTAAGTACACACGCCATGCTCAGGATCCACGCGGAAGGGTTGCGGTTCGTGACGATGAATTCCACAAAGAAGAGTGGAGTTTATTTGGATGCGGTGATGTGAAGGAAATATACTCACGAACTTTAGTCTCCAAATTAGCCTCATCTCTGTCTATCGAAGCCTTGTACCTGTTAATAAAGCGGTTGATACGGTTTATATCGGCCTCGTTATGTGCAGGAGAGATTCACGTCACTTTGATGGAAGATCAAAGTCGAGAACGGCATGAGGTTGACTTGGAGATTATGAGCCACCTCAACCATCGTATTGCTGTTGCCTAGACTGCCTTGCGCGACTCGGACAACCTCCATACCAGCTTCTTTCATGCTGGCCTGCCGGCTACCCCTCACCTGCTATCTCCAAAATCCTTTCGTATTCCCTTCTTTCTCGTGATCAATTCTGCGGCCAGTGCGTCTGCCAGGGTCGCATGAACTAAATGTCTTCGGCCTCAAAGGCGTTCATGCAACTTCTCCCTGGTCCGAGCTCCATCAACAGCCGCAAGTCGTGACAACGACGCCGCGATGAAGTGAACAATATAGGGGTTAACAATACTCCACTCGCGCCCGAATACATGATACATACGTGCCGCCTTATATTAAGTAGATGGTCGCCGTCAGGCGCCATCAGATCATCGGTTGAGCTTAATGCATCCCATCGCGCACTAGTAACGGTGTTATTCAATACACAGCTTTGCGGTTAGAAATTGATATTCTCCTGGAACGAGACTCTTGGACGCCAGCATACACAAAGGTGTGCAGATTCACAGAGTGACTTTCTCAGCTTCCTCCTCATTTCGTCTAGCATTAGCGTCAACATGAATTCGGTGGGTGCTCATCATCGCGCCTCCGGCTCGACCTGCCTGGGTGCATGATACAATGCTCAGTCTAGGGTCGTCATATACGGCGCACAGAATCACATCCGGCACGACCAGTAATGCAAGACCCCTACCTGTCTGAAAGTCACGTCCTCAAAAGTCCCCCTCTCTGGTCATATGTGACAGGAGGTCGGTATATTGTTGAAAAGCATAGGGCGCACCCTGAGGAACATGGCGTTCCGATAGACTCGCCATCTATACCAAGGAAGGTATGTGGGGGTCTTGACCTCATGGAGACAGAGGAGGGCTAATCTGCGCAGAGTAGAGAGTTCAAAACAGAATAGATTCATTAACCGCAACAGTTTCTTTCCATGAACATCCCCATCGAAGTACACGCGCAGTAACACTGTGCAGAGTCAATGAGTCCGGGCATCATTTGGCTGCGGGTCTTCGTGGGTCTTGGGGTTTCAGAGTCGAACCTGGAGGGGATTTGGTTGTGGCTGAAGCAGCCCCCGTTGGAAGCCACAAAAGCAAGAAAGCCGGGCAGCGTGTGTGCCTACCTGTGCCCTTTCCTACCTTGACAGTCGCCGAGGTTGGTGGCTAGCGCACGAAACGGGCCCTGAGAACCGTGCGCTTGCAGCATGTACCTTAGTGAACCACACGTGGGCTTTGGACCACCCACTGGCGCCAATCATAATCCACGCAGTGAGCTGGAAATAGACAGTGGCAGGAGCTGGGGTCCAATTGGTAGGAAGAACTTCTGCCTTCAAAGTGGCTTGTGCTTACATACGGCAGGTAGCATGGACGATGACCTTCATACGGGTCTTCCGTCCAGGTCAGGTCTCGACAGCACACTAGTGTGAAAGTGGAGATGCTTCCACATACCTTGCTTAAGGATCGGGGGAAGACTTTGGTCGGGACCGCGCGTGACTCGCGTTGATTCGGTCGAGCTGGATTGCAATGAAGGCCTTGGTGGGCGGGGCCGCACGAGCAGACCGGGACCTTTCCAGCACCCGTGTTGCTGGCCGCATGAGTGGAGACGCTGCCATGGTAGTCACCCAAGAACCTGAGTGTGCTGATTTCAGTACCGGATTCGGCAGTTGGTCACTGGCAGGTAGGTGGAGTCCCTACCACGGACTACCTTAAGGTACCTATCTGGCCCCAAGGTACCATTACTTCAGCATCCCCGGTGTTTCAATCGGGCCCGGATGACGCGACATCCTTCACAGAGGCTGATGCAATTCACTGCCAGTTCCAGGATCGAACGAACCCGGGAGCTGAGCGAGCAGCCATGAAAACGAAACCCAGACCCTGAGAACGATTTATTTCCTTCATATGAGCATACTTCGAATCCCTTGGCAGTTCAACTGCAGTCTGTTCCTCCGCCCCGCGACGCACACCCTTGGGGGCCTTGGCGACTCCTGGAACTACGTCGTCTCTGGTGGCCGACAGCGAACAGGGTCGAGGGTTTGTCAACACTTGGAGTCTTATTCTTTTGCGCCCGTTTCTCCAGCCAGTCACTCCAATAAGATGCTGCTTGCTTCTGACAAGAGACCCTGGCGAGTCAGACCCTGCCAAGCTCCGTCGCATAGCTCTCCACCCTGCGGTCCTACTGTCAATGGTCACAGGCCCCGGAACACCCATTGCCTTGGCCTTGACTCACCCCAAATGGGAGACGCTGGCTCAAAATGTCGCTTAAATGTCGTGTTCACCGCAAGATTCAAAACCCTAGGGGGCTCCCTAGGGGGCTCCCTAGGGGGCTGCAATCCACCGTCAATGTCGTAAAGTTCAACGGCAACATGCGTGAAGTGGCTTGATGAGTCTAGCTACGAACGCTGGGGCGTTCGGGCGCTCAGTGGGTGTGGCCGGCCCCTTGCTTGAAGACATTCGGGCCGGCATTCGGGCTCGGGTCCGGCGGGCCCGGGATCCGCCTTCCGTCTTGCACAACCCGATTGCAGATCCTTGCACCTCTCATGCAACCATATAACCTAATACAGTTGTTGAGCAAGCCGGAAGCAGTGTGCCAGGCATCCAGACGACAAAATAATATGCCATTAGCCCTAACTTTTACAAAGTTATGACTGTTCTCGAAGCTACCCTGTTACACGAAAGCCTCACAAGTGTTGCGAGATCAATGTTGGTGTTCGTGAGCATTCCATCCGCCCAGAGGTCTAAGCGCAGGACGCCGTTGAGCTTGTTGAAGCTCAAGAGGCCAAGCTGGACAGCTCGCTCTTCTGCATACATCTGGACTGGGACATGACGCTCCGGCTCGTTCTGAGATTGCGGCCACAAGCAGATCCGCCCTGTGCGCGCAGTCAAGTCTCGACGTTGCAGGATGGCTACGCGAAGTTCATCGCCACCCACTTCAATCAGTTTGGTGTCGATCACAAGCCGGCGCTGACCTTCTCGATTTATAGCAGCCGACCTTGCCCGCCAGCCACACGAATTAACCGTTTTTCGGTTGATGGCGTGTTCCTTGAGCAATGTGAAGATGGGCTCAACGCGGAACTGGTTGAGCCATTTGTGATGCTGCAGCAGCCAAGCTCGCCTTCGGCTGCGCCAGACCAACAAATATTATGTATTTGCTGACACAAGGCGAAGAACCCTAGATGGGAAACAGAGTAGTGCTAATAGTCTTCTAGAAGTTCCATTGGGTCCGCTTTTGATGTTTCTTCATATTGCATGGTCGCGCAACTTTGGGCAATAAGCGGTGTAGTAGTTCTGGAGAATATGATCATGAGGGCGGAAGGCCAGGTGCAGAAACGGAACATGAGTCGGAGGCCCCAGAGGTAAAAGCAGCAGAAGCCGCTCTGCATATCAGAGACGGTCCACTGGGGGCAGAAAGCCACGTCGCCGAGACATAAGACCATAGGGATGACCGGTATTGCTCCTATGCCCTTGGGGTAGAAAGGTCTCATCGATCTTTCATTATCGCAGTGAGTCAAATTTGGCCGGAACGAAAATGTAGGGCCCGCAAGTCAATAGCAGCCGGTCTCTGGAGACCCCCATTACAGATTCAAACACCATCGCTGATGACGTGCCAGTCCTTTTCAGTCTCAGCCTTCATGCCACAATCAATGCCAGTCATGGCCGATAGGATTGCGAGATTGCTGGACGGTGTTACCGCCTTTTTCAGTCGGGCCGAAGAGTCGTCCAAGCTGCCTCGCTGGTGTTTCTGATTGTCATCGTTGCGCGTGCCGAAATGACGCCTACGTTCTGTATTGAGAACATGGGCCCGACGATTGAGCGGATGGACAGATGGCACCGTCGCGTGACCCTTCGGGGGCCCCCAGGCGTCATCATGCCTGTACTGCTGCTGGCCAGTGTAGCGTCAGAAATGATATTGCCTGGATGATAGCTTTCTTACTGTTGCTATCTCCAAGTTTATTGTCGATCTCGGCCTTCTCATCAAGCTTTGCCGTCTTGTGAATACTCTCGCCAGCACGGCAGCAAGCGTCGTGGCGTGATATACCTACAGGCTCAGCCTCCTGAGGAGCCTCCTTCTTCGTGCGGCAGCAGAGGCCTCTACTGCAATCATTCTCCTTTCCGATGATGAGAATTCGAGACTCCTAAGGGTTGAAGTGTAACATCCTCCACTTAGTGTGTTGAAAAATAGTACCTCTATGTGCCACGACCAAGACGTTTCTAATTCATGTGGCTGAGAGTTTTTAGTGGATGAGAACCTGCACTGGGACGAGCTCTCAATAGGAAGAGCTTGTAATCAGCCAATTAATCTGGAGTTATCCTATGTGATAAACAGCCGAATCGAGAATATCAGCTAGTGGACTAGTTTGATAGGAAATAGGACATCTGAATAACATATAGTTAGGTCTCTATCCCGATTACAAAGCTTTTCCCAATGAGCGTTCAGGGGCGTAAGACTCGAGGACATCCAATCCCTGTAAGTTTTGCTCTTTCATAAACCAGTCTGACACAACATTCAGGCACATACGACCATACCCATTGGAGAACTCGGGATCCCGTCCGCTCTCCCATAGATAAGCTAATGAGGGCTGGAGTAGTAGTCGGGTCGGTGACGACCGGCGAATGCCCGGTGTTGTATGTTTTTTTTTTCCTTTTCGTGCGATAGGCATCGGGCGCTGGGTCCACTGAACGCCGGCCGTGTTCCATTGGGCCTTTTAAGGCCGGGGACGAGTCCCGGCCCGCGGGCTTACGCGAGGCTTAAAGGGATTCTGGCACATCACCGCAAGCCAGCTCTCCCTGGCTTGCTACCTCATTTGAATGGACTACGGTCAATCAACATATGGCTCGGGCTCTTATGACTATACTATCAATTGAGTCGGGACGTTTCTATCAGAGGCTTTCCGCTTCGGACTCCCGACTTTGAACTGAGCTCAGAACTTCCTCATCATAGCCCCACTAGCCCATATAAAGAGATCAGACCATAGCACCAATCATCTACAAAGAGCAACTCGCAGATATCACTCAAACTCCGAGAGACCGTTGCTCTCATCAGGTCTTCTGCCTTGCTCGGTATCAGACGTTTACATTTCTAGCACAAGCGAGTAATGATCTTAGCCTGGCCTGCGGAAGCACCTTATTATCGTTCGTTTTCCGGCTGACTCGCTGTCTGCTGGAGGCTCGTTCACTGAGAGCAAGTTCCCAGGCAGATAGCCAAACTGATCAAGTCCTTAGAGGTTGAGATCATGGTTCTTTGGACAACGTAGTATTCTGTATTGTCAAATCAGGTGTCGAGATGCTGGTTGGCTGGCAGAAACGATCTGTGGTTGCTTGATTTGCAGACAATCGTAAAACAGCTTGTTGAAGCAATGGCGAATAATGCAGCGAATATTTTCGCGTTCAGTTCGAACCGCTATGGGGGACGACTAGACCAATGAGATCAAATGAGCCGAGTCGGAGCGCTGTGGCAATCGTTTGATTCATGAATCTCCGCTGATTAAAGCAGGAAATCTGGAGACGGCTGGTTGACGATCGCGCTGAATTGGAGAAGTAGGGTGGGGTGGGACCCAACGGATCAGCGTGACCAAACCTTCTAAGTTGGGCGTACCTGCTGACAAATAGCTTTCAAGTGCTTTTTTCCAGGATTATATCCCTTGCTGCTCAAGACAGGCTATTAATCAGCATTGACTCGATCCGATTTGAATTATTAATCAGGGAAGGACCGACATCTCTGGAAAAGGCGCAGTGTGATCCTTAGGAAAGCTCATGCTTACCATGATTCAGAAGGACCGGCCACTCTCACTTCACAAGTCGTCAGCCAAATCAGTTCCAGCCGAGTTTACAACACTACTCGCTAGCTATCGTCTGCCAAGTCATCCTCACCATGCCATCGTCTCATGGAGAAGATGCTGCGACTCCAGAATCTGTGGTTTACGAGAGTATTGCGAGACCACTGAAGAACCGTTTTCGTCTAGGCTGCTCATGTTTGCTTAATTTCACCAACGGTCTCAATGATGCCGCCCCTGGTGCGTTGATTCCCTACATAGAGAGGTATGCGAAAAACATATATGGAGCCCTTCTGGGAAAGTTTGCTAACAGGATAAGGTACTATTCAATTGGCTACGCTGTTGTATCCCTCATCTTTGTCGGTAATGCTGTGGGCTTCATCATTGGGGCTGCCTCTCTGGAGGTTTTGACGAGGAAATTTGGCCGAGCTCGGTTACTTATTCTGTCACAAACGACCATGGCCGTTGCGTATGTCCCGATTCTGCTGCGGGCTCCGTTTCCGGCTGTCGTCTTCGGGTTTCTTCTCACTGGCTTTGCCATATCTATCAACATCGCATTGACCAACACATTCTGCTCTTCTTTGACCGACAGTGTCCGAGCTTTGGGCGCTATATCTGCTTCTTATGGCCTAGGCGGAACTATCGGCCCGCTCCTTGCCACCGTCATTGTATCGAAGGGTGTGAAATCATGGACGTGGTACTACTACATTCCCTTAGGTCTCGCATTTTTCAACAGCGGATTTTCGGCCTGGTCATTCTGGAATTATCCACAGGAACGGGGAGCAGATACTTCGATCAACATCGACATGCCCCCACGTCCGACCACCGAGCTCCGGATGCAAGTTCCCAACCAGATTGCAATCTTGAAATCGCGGATAGTACTGCTAGGATCTTTCTTCATCTTTGCCTATCAAGGTGCGGAAGTTTCCATTGCTGGGTGGATTGTCTCGTTTCTGATCGACACTCGTCACGGCGATCCCAGTACTGTTGGTTTCGTTTCATCGGGATTCTGGGCAGGCATTACTGTCGGACGACTCCTCATGTTCTTGTTCAAGAGCAGAGTGAATGAAAAGCTGTTTGTCTACCTGACAACTGAAGGTGCAGTCGTGTTCGAACTGCTAGTATGGTTTATTCCCAATATCTTGGGTCCAGCCATCAGCGTGGCCATTGTTGGGCTTTTGCTGGGTCCGATTTACCCCTGCGCAGTTTCTATATTTATGCAGGATCTACCAAGAGGTCACCGCGTCAAATCTATGGGCATCATCAGTGCCCTCGGAAGTTCTGGGGGGGCATTAGCGCCATTCAGCACCGGTCTTTTGGCACAAAGCGTAGCACCATGGGTATTGCACCCCATCGCTATTGGCTTGTTCTGTGTTATGATAGGTTGTTGGCTTGCCGCAACCTCGAAAACGAGACGAGGAGATTAGGATATAATGTCTAGACGACTTGTTGATTCCTCAACATAAATGTCTGGTGTCTGTGCAGTGAGCCGAGATAGCTAGTGTTACCCATATGCCAGGACAACATTTGATCGACCGACCCAAGCATCGGGTGGCGGGAACAAGACATCTGATCTGCTGGCCACAGTTCTTAGTGCCTAAGCCTGGAGTTGTTGGTCGACATCGTGCTTCCTCCTTGTGTCGTTGCTGCGTCATTGGCAGTCGAATCATTTACCCAAGGTTCCTTTTCAGTCCGTAAATGGACCGAGCTTGTGCTAAAGCATTGGCACAGTGTCTACTCCACTCTAGCGCCCCAACCTGACCCGGACCCGGACCTGAAGTCCAACACCGATGTGGGGCCGACTGCTGGAGGGTCGCATGTTTGGCCTAGGCTTCAGTTAACTCTTCCCTGGACCTCGTAAAAGCAGACACTTCAGCAGCTACGGTTTTGCTCTTAATTTTAAGGTTCATGAAGTGATTATACCCCCGGGATCCCAGGATTTGGCTGGAATCCCAGGCATTAAAGCTTTCCAGGCAGAAGTTCCGTGCGCAAACATGTGTGAGTTCACAAGCCGCAGGGTAGGCAGGAAAACACCGCCGTAGTAGCACAAGCGCACAGTCACTCGGGAGACATCTTTTTACAGGTGCGATTGAGACCATTGAGTTTGGCCCTATCGATTAGGGGGTTGATGCTACTGTGACTCCAGTGATATGCAACGTTTCCTTGGGGGCCCTGGTGAAGACGGTCAAAGCCACGAGCTTCACTGCTAACAAGCAGCCCCATAGATACTCGAGTCAACAATTGATACTAACAGCAGTCCATACAAGTACTACTGTGGTAGTTTCCGCCGTTATGGCAACGTAAATCCTACGCGTTGCATAAACAAGAAGAGCCGACGTCAGAACTTAGACGAGCGTAACTGATATTGAATTCACCCGCGCAGCTCCTTCGCGAAGAAAACACGAGACATCCGCCAGTTCGCCCCTGGTTTCATAGGAATGTCCCTTCACATATTGCATAATACATGCCAACGCATGCGATGAATCAAGGCAAGACCTTTTGAAAGCAGCCAGTCCTAAAAGAACCGGATATTAACTGCCGCCACAGAACACCAGTGCAATCTTGCCTTAATGTACGGCTAGCCTACCCGCTAATATCACTTCTTGTAGGCCAGGAAGCAGTATCATCACTTCGGTGTCCGCAGCTCCGCTGTTAGACGAGAAATGACAAAGAGACTGGAGCAATCCTTACTCATCATCGTTCAGTAACATCATAATTATTCGCCAAACGCCCGATCCAAACGAAATCAGATCGATGTAACCAGTACTCTGGGCACAATAGTGGGATGTGTGAGAGAGAGGGGGGGGAGAAAGGGACGGACGAACGGACGGAGGGGGGTTTAATGAAGTGGGTTGCATCCGGTTGTGCTGCCTGAGCATGAGAAATCTAAATATATGTGGCACAAATAGTGCTCATTTCAGTGTGGGTCGAGTGGGTGATGAAAACACATTGAGAAATGCCGGCTTCTACGGAGCAAATTCAAACCACGCTTAACCGATTTGATTTTGGTTTTGACATGGCAATTGGTCTGTCAGTGAACAAGTCCACGGGTGGGTAGCAACCGACGCACTGCCAATGCCGAAGATCTGGACTTCGGGAGAGGTCCAGATGATTGGGCACCTCCATGTCAGAATCTCCACCTAGGCGATGAAGCTGCTGACCAAGGTCTTTTACCAGGTGGGGGTCGATAGAGCTAACCAGGGCTTGGAGAATTCCAGGAGCTCTGCGATTCTCTGGTTCATGCGCTGGGAGAAACCTTCTCTCGGCATTGACGAGAGGGATGGTGACTTCTTTGTCGTCTTGATGATCAATGTTGGTTTCTAACGAACTAGAGTATTCAGGTGCGAATGAAGATTCCTTCGATCTCGAACATCATGTCGTTATCTTTTCAGAGACTTTAGGGGCTTTCCAAGGTCGCCTGTATGCTTAAAGAGGTGGACTTGGTGGACTCGATGGTCGCTGAGAGACTCTCGTGTTACGACCCGTTATGCATGGATAACAGTTAACCGACCCACCCGGGCGTCGGGTAGCTAAAAATAAGTTATTTATACTACAGGATCACGGAAATAGGAGCGTACTTAAGAACGGAAGAACTATAGTATAGGTCACGTAATAATAAAGAATAAATAGAGATAAGAGACCTATAATAAGTACTTAGTAAATACTAAAATAAGTACTTATAATAGTAAAGAGATAAGTACTTATAAATAAATAAATTATTTAAATAGGACCTATATATAGTATAACTTAAGTTTAGTTTATAGTTAGATTTCTATAGCTTTTTAATAATTAATTTTATATTTATTTTAAAATACTTTTAGTTTATTTATATTATAAATAACTTATAGAACGTAAGACTAATTACTTTAGTTTCTAAAGATTAATCTATAATAGCCTATAACCTATAACCTAGGAGTATAATATAAAACCTATTTACTACGCGTTCATCCCTAACTTCTGTTAGTAGACCCTACTGTTGGATAGCTGACTATTACATCTCAATCGTGTATCTCCTAGAGCACTTAAACCACAGCGTGCCGTGAGCATTAAGGCAATTCGGTAGCTCAGATGCCTTTCAAGGCCTGGGCTCGGCATGCCGAGTGACTAGGATAGCTGAAAGAGTCATGGATCAATGGGAGTTAGAGTGATGATCAGTTTTCACACGCGTAATCGGTCCATACTGACAGCATTTTCCTTGGCGAGGGGTACTTCAGACTTACGATAGTAACACTCCGCAGCAAACTGATGGTGGATGACCGCTCAAGCTCGTCTATTAACATCGACATAAACATCTTGATCTTTTTAAACCAGAAAGCCTCGAGCTATTCCTGCCAACCTATCTATGCCATTTCTTCCTTTTCCCTTATCCTTTCTCTGTTTGGAATCTTTTGAATACTCTGTTGTTTTCTCTTCTGGTCAAACGAGAGATCCTTCTCTTATCTTATACAATGTTGTGTTTAATAAACGCCCTCCGTATAAAGAAAATGCCTTGGGCAACATGCGAGTTTAGTAGCCTCCTTATGGATATAAAGAAAAGGTCCCACCTGTCTGATCATTCACTGCTCTTACGAGGGTGTCTCTCACAGACCTAACAAACGCGGCCGGGCATGAGTCAGCTTTTGGTTGAACAGAATTTACATTCATGCATGGAAATGCTAATATATCAAGAATCATTATCAGTCACTGGTAGGGGCAAGTCCGCTTACTTGGAAAAAGGTATGATCCTGTCCAGTCTGCATTGGATTCTCAACTCGATTCACGCTGCGCATCATCACCCAGGACATCTCGTCTAACCTTCTGCTATAAGCTCCGACGCAGTGGAAATTTGCACAGGCATGTCCATGGATTGCGTTTATGACCTTAAAACGGTCAAGTATATCATGAGCTCGATCGGACGATCGCACATGTTGCATTTCATGCGACCGGGGGAGTTCGCCGCTACTGAAATAGCACATCCTTCACCCAAGGCAACTCCGTCTCATTCCGCTACTTGTTCTTTAGCACGTATTGCTTACTTCACTCCATCTTTTTTCTCTTAATACGCAGACTAGCGACGACCGCTTAATCATTCACATCAATTTTGCTCTCGGAGGCTCTGATATCTCTTCTCCACTAGCCCTAGCGGGCTTTTCTCTCCTGGTTCCTTAAGTTGTTTTCGACCTAATGCCTCTGTGAATCAGCCTCTCGACGCGCATTTAAGCTGCCTAATCTGAGGGCGCTGTCTGCGACCAAATGCGTGGCTTTAGTCAACAAAAAGTCACGTTGCCAGATCTTGCACTTAGAGACGCACCTGAAGAAACTTGCCAGTGTGTACATGATGACGAATTCCTAGGAAAGATAATAACTAACTTACTATTAACGCTATCAAAATTTCTTTGTTATAGCGATGGGAAACGTCATAAGAATGTGGCGTACATCTTTCGGGGACGCCGTATTGATCACCTTCCTAGATATGGCCCTGATATCTGGGCTGCGTCAGGTCGCAGTCCCTACCCTAAAGCTTGCTGGAAGATGTTGCACTTGGGAGAATGGTCTGCTAGATGTGCGAGCTGGCGGCTAATAGGCTTTCCTGTCAGATCACTGTACAATGTAGGCCATCATTGTATGGTCGATAACAGTGGTGATGCACACGAAACCAAATTCACAATATGTTCTACTTTACGCAACCATCCGTCTTTTCAATCCAAGAGATTAGTATCTGGGGTGCTGGTCATGTTTTAGCATGGAGGCGATGCATCTCTCATACACCTCCGGAATTTACAACAGCTTCGGTTGCGATTGATGCATTGCTCGTTCCCTTCCCCGATTTGGGGGGGTAGATTCGGCATGCAATCCTGTTAGTTTTAGGGATGTAAACCGTTTACTTATGGATTTGTGCATCAGGGCAGCCCAAAAGACCAAAACAGATGGCATGTGTAGAGGATTCGAAAGAAAAGCTTGCTGCGTAAGTCCATAGAATCTTGGTACCTTAGGCAAGGGAGGGTATCAGCAGCCATTGCGGGTACGTCGAACTGGTCTTGGAGATTGCAGAGGAGGTCACCGAGCCGTTAGCGTTAGCGATGGGGTGGAAGGGTAGTAGACCGTTATATAGGACGTATTCGAGACGCGGACGAATGTAATGATCGAGAGAGGTTGTGGAAAACGAGCATGAGTCATGAGCATTAAATGAATTAATCCCTTTCGCGGAAGACCAGGTATTGCCGGTCTCGGTGAAGGAGCAGCGCAAAATTCAAAGATTGAGTCGTCATGGTGTGGGATTCAGATCTAATACAGCATCCTCAACTTACCTCTGTTCTAGGCTGAAGGGGTTCTGGGGTCAAATCCCATAAAGATGAGTGGAAAATAGAAAGGTTTGTGGCTCTAGATATCGAAGGATGCAGAGATGACGAGGAACTCTGATGGGGGAGGTTTGACCTATGAATTGCAGTCGAGGAATTGACGGCGAGCAAGGAGAGAGAAACGCCGTGACATCGAGTCTGGTGATCTGCAGCGTGTCGTGTTCCTCTACAGGGGGGGAAGAATGGCTAAGGCAGTGAGATGGATACCAGCTGACGATTTAAGTCCCAGAATTGGCGGGTAGTCATTGCACCGCTGGGGCAGCCCTGATTGCACGTTGACCTTCCTCTGTGGAGGATGTCAGCGAGTCCAGTGTCCTGCAGGCGTTTGCACCGAGTGCTGCCACAGTGATCAATCGGCGAGTATTGCCCACCTGCCGTCAGTCGACTACTTTTGATCTCGAAACAAGATGGAGGAAATTGCGCTCTTGCAACCTATCCAGGCTGAAAAAAAAAATGAAATAAGTCAGGCATAAACGCTGGTTAATCAAGGCCTCACACAAATGATCGATGCGGGTGTTGAGGTCTCAGAGCTGTTTCCTCACGACTTTTCTACATCGGCTGGCTTCTGGTCTTCCAGGTTCCTTCCTGGAGGTCTGTGGGACGAGGCTGGCCATTGAACTCTAGAAGCAATGGGTTCTGGGTGGTCCAATCACCCGTATTGAAACGAGTGCGAGCTAGATCCAGTGCAATGCAGTCGTTAGGAGCAGCTAGTTGCGCCTCCGGAGGTAAAGCGGGATGAGTGGAGCCGTCGGCAGACCGTCGGCGGCTTGGCCAACACAGGTGTGGGGCCGTTACACAATGTTTCCACGGGGACTTTTTGTCGGCCATCACTTCTTGTGGAGTCGAGACTTTCAGTGACATGACTGAGTACTTTCTAACTGTCAGCCGGGCTCTCTTGAGTATCGGACGACTTGGACGGTTTAATTGTTGAAGTTCTTGGAATCACGGATGAGTCTGACGACTCAGGTGCTCCCATGAAGCCCACCCAGTGGAGGGTCTCAGCACAGATTGTAAAGCAGGCACTTTCAATGGCTAAAATTCAGTATATAATGCTAGCAGAGCAGAAGCTTTTATATATAATTGTTTTGGCCGCGTCGTTCGTACCTCGCAGAGGCTCCTCGAGGGACTTAATGCTATAACCAACAATAAGGGAGACTTTAGAGCAGATGACAGTAGTTTTTATCTCCTTATCGAATGTATCTGCAGTCTCTAGCTCAAAACACTCTGCTTGGCCGGTTATAGACTTTCTCGGTAGCTATGATCACCAGAACGCTTTTAACATCAAGACGCTCAAAGGTTAGCTGAGCTGTTCCAAATTTACTACGTCTGATGTTTGATACCAACGGCATTGGCATCCGTATCATATGAAACGATCCCCTTTGCTTCCCCCTGGCGAGAGGTGGCAGTGATTCCACCAAGACTGACGACCGTCTAGGCCCTCTTAGGACCTTGTAGATCAGAAACATAGTCCTCTCGGATTAAATCTCGCGCCTGGCGTCAAGTATGCCTTTGATCTCATGAAGTTTTACTTTCTCAACCATCACAGAAGGCAAAAAAGGCCTATTAATAGAATCAAGAGCTTGAAGCACGCTCACAATGATGTATGATGAACGCTTCTGGCCAATATACTACTTGAGATCAGCATTCATCTACTCATCACGCCCATTTCAACAACGGTATCCTGGTCAGCGGAATTGTCACATCCATCAAGAGTAAGCCGTTCGAGAACGCCCATCTGTCGATCGTGCGACCATGGTCATGCTGTTCAAAATGAACCCAACTCCAGGTGAAGAAAACGAAGGAAGACGACGGGCACGTGGCCGAGCTGCTCTAGGGAATTAGAGTATGAGTTGTGGCGTACATATGTACCTATGACGACTGAAGAAGTCTAATCGATTGCCCGATTAACAATCTCTTCCATAATAAAATGAGAGATGAGTTCTTGACTAAAGGTTGTGGTCGAGGATCCTGTGGTTACTGTTAGGCTGTTGCCTAAGGACTTCCAGTGGAGTCGGCCCCTGAAGACTTGGCTAGCCGGGTGGTGTCCGCGTTTCCTGCATTCTGCCCAGTTCTCAACAAGGGTTCGGATATAGACCGGCTTGGTGGAGAGAAGCTCGCGTGCTTGCAGCAATGCAAGAAAGCATTTTACTGTCAGAGAGGAGGATAAAGAACCCACTATAAGGCGAGTTCAGTCTACAACTTGCGTTATGTGTTGCAAAGCAGACAAACTGACATAGAAGTTTATGTCTTCATTAATCAATGGTTTCGAGCCGTCGCAACCTATCTGGGCAGTTTCCTGTCACAATACTTTCTACTTTGAACATCTAAGAACGAGAGAGTATTTGAATGATGCTGGAACTGTATCCCTGTCTAGCCTTCGGTGGCCTCTTCTTCGGTAACATTCTCTGGCACTGTCAGGGTGGCTCTTAGGCCGTTTTGGCACCATACAAGGGCATCTGAAACTTCTCTAAAAGCCTGAACAACAGAATCAACCTAAGCTAGTGCAATATCCTATGCGACGGCCAAAACTCTACTATTCGACGAGAGCAAATGCGAAGCAGAGCTAATGACCGTTGTAGGGAGCAAGCTGGTGGGAACAGTCGTCTGAGAAAATAAGGTAGATATTGCAACGACTTGACACAAGCTAAATCTTGCGAAGATTGCGAGCTTCCTCCTCTTCGATAACAAAGGGCAACTACCGCGAAACACAAGACTCCACTTATAGACGGCTTGTACAATGCCCCATCCAATGGACGGTATGTGGCGAAGACGCTTAAGCCTTAGTGGCAGAGTAGATCGTAGAGGAATGCTCAGGGCGAGATGTTTCTATTCACTTCTGAAAGGATTTGATCACAGGTTAGTTCCGACATTTGTACCTAATCCTTGTCGTTCCTTTGAGCAACGCCCTGATTATCTCACTGTTGAACTCTTTAATGAGGCCACCTAGCCATACTCAAACGCTGACGACGCAGCTTGGAACAGCTGTCAAAACAGCGGCTGAAACCAAAAGAATCAATGCGTTTACCGAGGCCAGAGGCTCCAGAGACTCTCCACGAACTGGATCAATCAATTTTTCTCTGGACATGCAAAATTATGGCATGCGTGACGGCTGTTGTCTTGAGAAACGCCGGATCGCTTACCTTCGAGATTCAATTAAGACATGGGTAAACTGAATGTTCATTCTTATATGTGATGACGCAGGACGGATGCTACTTGCAGACAAACCTAACGAACGGCATCGACTTTTCACTGCAACGAAGTCAATTCTCCAGAACACTAAGGACCGAACGCAATGTTGTACCGGACAGTAGGCGGATGTGGTTCAAAAGAACAGCAACTGTTTGTTATTACCAAAGCAGTCATTGGGGTGTAATACATATCGCGCATGCTCTCCGTCAAGAAACATTACTTTCCCCATGCCCTAAAGATAATCATTTCAGTCTATGCGTCACACTCCAGCTTGCGGCAGCTTGCGCTTCATTTCCATCTCCAGGAGGGTGTTCGAAATCTTGTCTCTCAGCGAGTCCATGACTTCGTCAAGAGCCGACAAATTCGCAATCGCCAATCCCAATCTTTCTCTGCTCGTTGTTTCTCGGCCAATCGTACTTTCATCATATCCAGCTTTGGTGGTATCCTGACTAGACGGGCGGCGACCGGATCCCCCAGTCATCCGAGCTTGCACAGTCTTCAAAACGGTCAGAATGTCGCTATACTAGGTCATTAAATTATCGACATTTATGCGACGCGTTTCGATTTGGTCTTTATTGAGCTTGGTAAAAGCACACGCGAGAGCTTGTGAATTCACCTTGTGTTCCGACAATATGTTGTCCCTCTGGACGTTCTTATCATCCTTGGAGCCAACGAGATATGCCATGATCAGTCGCCATATATCCACCGGCAGATGGAGGGGCAGCGGGCAGTTTGCAATAGCGTACATGCCGAAAGCGAAGACGAAGGCCCCAGAGTCGTCATTCTGGGTCTTTGAACAGCAAGCAGAGGGGAGGAGACTGTTTCCAGCCGTGTCTTGCGAGATGGTGTAGTTTCGGAGGAACGATGCTGTCAGGTCTTGCGTATCGATGATCCGCCTTGAATTGTATGCCGCGCACTACATCCGAGGCGGCGCCAGTATTTTAGCATTATGGCTGACCACCACTAGAACCCAGTGTCTTTGGTGTACATAGAGGTTTCTTCGCAGAAACATAGGTAGCAGAATTGTGTTGCTGTGTTTAATCGAGTCCTCGATTTCCTTCTTGCAGATGTATCCGTCATCTCCCATGGTGTTAAGCTCTGTCAAGTCGATCATATCAACGATTCCGCCCAGGCTTCTGCAGATACTGCCCAGAGTCTTTTTCAGATGGACCGCTTTGATCGTCTCGCAGGGTTGAGGATTAAGTTGATCTCATCGACACCCCACTCATCAGGGGCTCGATGACTTTCGTTGCCTCCGTCGTTGGTGGTGATGGAAGTTACATGCTCCGCCGAACTTTTGTCCTCGGCAGGAAACTGTCTCTTCCTTGCGCATGTGGAATTATCAGCTGCCATGATGTTATTACTGTCGTGTACAGCGTTCTTAGGTTGGTGTCGAAATTGATTCGAGTCGTTGAGTATCGCATGCAATATCGATTTGAGTCGTCGAGAACTGTGTGCAATAAAGTTGGTTTGTTTGCTTGGTTCTCCTGCTAATTAACACGTTCGTGGTTGTTTACGACAGAGCCTGGCGTGGGAAAGTGCGACCCGTTAGAGAAGGTCCCCCACTACTGGGTTGCGTACCACTCTCAGGGAGGGACGAGAACGACCCAACACCGCACACACCTTGCACCTTTCCCCAGGGTTGCTGGAATGTGAATCACTGCCACAGGAGCCCTTACCGAAAGAGAAGAACCCTTGAATTTGCAGTCCACTACAGCAGCGACCAGTCTTGCTACCGCCATCCATCTTCAAGGAACCCTGGTGGAAGTACATGAATTTCTGGAGTGGAGACTTGGCTGCACCAGATCCAGGCATGCGTGATGTCGAGGGCGGTCGGAGGATCGAAGAAATCGTTGGAAACCAAGGAGGTGTTGCGAACGTGGGCAGGGGAGATTGTGTTCATGTTGGCGTTCGATGGGGTCCTGCCTCCCTGGAAGATGAACCTAAAATGGCGGGACCCAAGTCCTTCTTTTCCCTTGAGGGGTGCTGCCGTTTTCTTGTCAAAAGTCGGCAGGACTATAACCCAAGTCTTGCCGTTTAGTCTCTGACATTCGGCAGGTCTTACCCCAAACCAGGGCATCGATCTCGAGGTTACCTGCCTAACCCATCGCACACAGTGTTCGCTCTTGCCGTAGCGTAGGCTTGCTGACTAGGGCGCGGGATTTTCAAATGTTATGGTGATAGGAAAGGACGTACGGCCGCTGCCGCGACGGACGCCGCAGATGCACCGGGCAGCGTTCCGGACATGTGGGGCCGGCATCCGGGCTGCAAAGTCTGGTGAAGGATCCCAACACGGTCAACAATCTTGCGTATTCTCACTAAACTTGCGCCACACTAGAACATGCGACTCATCCATGGAGAGCCATATATAACGACTCAACGGCGGTGATGCGGCGCATCAGAGTATCTGGCTGACAAATGGGCTTTTTTTTGCCCCGAATCTTTGGCTGAGAAGTTTCCGCTCGATTCCTTTCTCCTTAGAAGCTTTCATCTTCCGTCACATTGTCTGATCGTTATTATCTCTGATTTCCCCCCCTTTGTTTCTAGAGGCCGATCTATGTGTCTAATAGAAAATGAGGAAGAAAGTACGTCGAATATCGAGATTATAGGGTCTCCGCTACCAGTTGAAACGAAGTTGTGGTGATTGACTGCGTATATATAGTCGATCATCTTGCTCTTCCTAATCAAATCTTGGTAACTGGATCGTATGCTGTAGTTTGGAATTCAGCGGTATAGCATATTATCTTCCAAGGAACCCTACTTTTCCTACCGCTCAGAATCACGTCTGGCTGTTTGCTATATCATAGTGCTACATGCAGAAACTTTTATGGAGTCTTCATCAAGACACCTGATGTCAAATTTGAACCTGTGACTGCGGCCATGATCTAGTCTTCAGTGCTGTCTATGTGAACATTGAGTAGGGCAAGCCTGCTGGCCAACTTGGCCAACCTCAACTCCAAACACCTCAATTTTCGGTTCTGTGCTTAATACTGTGTAACAAATGTTAGATACGATGAGGCTTTGCATGTTCGAATCGTTAATTGAGACGCGAACTGTATACTCGTCACTGCACCAACTCGGCACAAGACACGGCGGAGATAACACATTTGGGGTGTTCCATACTCAGCAACCCTGGCGTCATTCAATATCCCTGATCAGCGCGGGTGGGCCTCCTCCGCCTCGATTTCACTCCATACTAGTCTTCATAATTCATCTTCGTCATGGATTTAGAATGAAAGATCTCAGAGTTGAGATAATTACTAATAGTCAACACAAGCCGCAGGGGGGCGTGATGCCTACATGCTGGTCAGCATCATCATCAATATTGATCCAGCCGGTGAAAGTAATAGCATCAGAAGAAGAGGTGTAAGCTTGAACGATCCAGTGAGGAGGGAATTTTTGGGTGAGCCTCAAAGTTTCAGCAACCCTCAAGATCTCCAAATAATACTTTAGTACTTTTGCCCTTTCACACGCATTACTTTCCTGCACCTTCGACTGCGCACAGAGCTGAAGGGCCAGAATCAAGCCTGTTCATCGCGTATGCAAGCTGATTGCCTGGGATCATAATACAGCAGTTTATTTTCGCTATCTAGATATTCTTTTCCTTTCTAACCAGGCAAACTGAATGAGATCTTAACCACGGTCGCTAGTGGAAAAGATCTCAATGGATCACCAGACTTGATATTTGGATATCGGATTCCCATTTTGCCAGTCCTCTCCAGGATTCCGAAGTTCAGACCCCTGACCCATCAACACCGATGCCAATATCCCATTTTCCCTCGATGGATCTCGGCTACTATCCCTTCCATCAGCAAGCGACAATACCTCGGACATCCCAGGACATACAGAAGACGACGACCACTGGATTTCATCTCCTGTTCTCACGAAACACCCACCATAATCTCCATCTCAAGTCTTTATGGAATATTCGCAAGGCTTGCGATCTCGCGTTCTATGAACTTGAAAAGAGTCATGAACATGCTGTGAATTGAGTCTTGGTTTCGATCATACTATTGTCGTTATGCTGAAAGTACAACTTTTTCATGTTTGTGAAGAGTTGTATGTCTTGATGAGTCATTGCCGAAGCGTGTGAAGTCTGAAGTTGAGGTGGCGTATCGGCAAAAGTGATATTGACGTTAGCCTTGAAGTTCTGTTCTGCATTGCTCGAGTCTCTCATTGGCACGATCGAGACAGCGAAATGGGTATTAGGTACATTGATGCATGTTAGACCCTACCCACAAGCTCTCTATGTTGGCGAATGACAAGAGGAAAGACTTGTACACGGCGCATGGTCTCGCCTGATGGTAATCGCGGCTGAGCGTAAGCAATACGGGGGACGTCGAGGTGAAGCAGCAATGGGTAATCATTGCGCTCATAAAGTCGAATAGAATTTCACGCAGTTAAACTGAAGTTGTATTGGATAAACAAGAAGGGTTGATATTTCCCGGACTTTCACTTGAATTTTCTGGACGTGAGGACTGTGGATATATATTTGGGTATTAGACAAGAAGATAAAGAAACGCTCTTAAGGATGATACAGAACATTATGGTGAAGGCGGTGAGGAGAGTGATTTAGGTATCCCACCTCTCGCAGTGAAAGCTCCGTCGTTTTCTGTCGGTAGTGCAATCGTGCCACTGGCTAGGGACATAATGTCGAGTTGCTGCATGCAGGACGGCAGCACGAGACTAATTATCTCAGGATCCAGCATGCTAAGAACAACAATTATACTATGAGCGTCAAGGAACAAATCGACAAAGAAGAGATCATACCCAGACCCGCGGATCAGGATTCGCAATGCATTTTGGAGCGGGACGGTGGACTTGTGTCGGGGCGTTCCTGACCTTCGGTTGCCAGTCCACGCGTCTGAAGTCGATCAAGCGGCGTGGCGATTGTAAAAGCCGGAGGTTAAAGAGAATTGCGATGTGGAGATTGATAGACGGGATTTTCGGAGGCTGGCCTTGTAGGAGATGGATAAAGCGGCCGATCGGTGCTGAAATGGTCGATAGTAGGTCTCGGCGATTGGGATACGCAGGATGCTGTATTATAAAGCTGGCAGATTCGGCGCTCAGCACACCCGGAGGAGTACACCGCACAAAACGTTCCGGTGTGGAGTTTCAAGGCCCCATGTTTAGGCCATACTAGTTTTTGGGGTTGTGCTCCGTGACGTAGATTATTGATGATTGCCGACCACAAGTCCGTGCCGAGGTGCAGCGGAGTCGACAAACCGCCTCCCGCGGCCGGAACCCCGTCAGAAAGACACAATTGTAAACTGATCGTATGCTCTAATCTTGTCGAGGTTCTTCAGGTGATCTTAACAAGGGTTTCCCAATTGGGATCAACGTTGGCGGCGAGGGAAAGATTGCATCTTGCCTGCTCGTCGACCTGGCGAATTCTGGCTTTCTTGATGCATCGTCAGTATACTTTTTCCGATATACACAGCAAGGGCCTAAAAAAAGAGAGGGAACAAAGTGAAAGAGATTGATTCGAGTCTAACGAAGCCTCACCAACATCGAATGCTACATCCATCTTTGTCTTGAGACGATTCCTGTCCAGACCAGTAGTGTTGTGGGAGCTTTCAGTACAAGCAAAGGAAGTTGCAGGCCTTCAATAGATAATATCCTAGTTGCAAAACAAGTGGGGGATTAAAGATTTGATCTCGACCGAGCTGATACGGCTGGCTTGGCTACGGGATGAGCAAGAAATATAGACTGCAAAAAAGCATTGATTAATGCTGTAGATAGATCAGGTGCTTCATCGGGCAGAACTACGAGTCATTCTGAGGGCGACAGATGGGAAACGGCGGAAATGATGTCGACTAGGATCACGGACGGCATGAGGGACATCATATTAGTTGGATGGTCCTCTTAGAAGCCAGTGGTGAACGGCCAACTATCGCATGCTCCAGCATCTTGACCTATCTTTTCCACGGGCCCGTTACTTCCACAATTTGTGACGGCCCTGCTTCTGACGAGGCGACCGATGTTACGTGGGCCAACGCGTGGCTGGATGGCTTCTGGTGACACCATGACAACGTATTGCGCTAGATGGTGAGCAAACGGGCGGTCCACTGCTTGGACGCAACTTCTCCTGCAAGCATTGCGATCGAAATCATCTTCAGGTGTGCAAACAGTAAGCCAAGCTTGTCGAAGATGCAGGAGCGCAAAATTAGCAGCCAATTGTAATGTCAGCACTGGACACCCGAGTATCGTAAAGAGACGGCTTCGAGGGGCAAGGGGCATGGGGGCGCCGATTTGAATGGGAGCTGAGTGTAAGAAATTCAGTGTTGAGCCGAGGATTCAAGGCGTCTTGGCGGTGTGCCATGTGTCGGCTGTGCTGGTCTCGAAAGTCTGACGTACACATCCGCTGGTCCTCAATGAAGTCGCGAACATAGCCCCTGCTTTGCCTTCTATACCAACTCACAGTTTGAGTATTAGAGAAGTCATCTGGATAACAGCAACCACCTTCGCGTCATTAATAGTGGTGCGTAAGTCGTCAATTTGGGTCGAAAAGACAGGGATGCCATCACCATCAGCATCGGCAGCCAGACCGGGACTACCGAACGAAGACAGGAGATCGTGTCGGAGGCCCTGGAGATTTGTTTAGGAGCGGAAGAAGAGCTATACATCAAGTACGTACGCGCGACTCATGAATGCAGAAGATATTGGACCTTAGCGAAAGGGGACAATACTAGGTACAGGCTTCAGGCGTAGGAATCACCGGCTAAATGACGGTGCAGAGCGACTAGGAGTTCAACACATGGTGTATTCCGAGGATCCAACGACAGGACAACCGCAGCGAAGGGCGGGCGATCTTCTGGTCCTTGGGTTATGCTGATACAATCAGGTCGAGTCTCTCGACTGTGGAATACCGCCTGGCACCTCCGCGTAGTCCCTGTCTCTATTCTCTTACTTGGGTTGATAAACTCCCCCATCTGCACTACTTCGTCATAATGTGGCAGCGGAACCCCATGAAGGTATGTTCCCGGCCACTTTCAGCAGAGGTCGGAAAAAATTCGGCATTTTCGAGGTGCGTGGTGTGAGGTGCACATGCCTTAAGACCACCCGCCGTCGCAATGCCTGCCCATCAACCTTCCCTCCAAGAAGACTTGTACACTTGAGACGAAGTGCTCTGTCTTTGATCCGAGTTACATTGATCCGACTTACATTGCGCTAGAGTAGCGCTGTAGGTGCCTCACACGATAGGGTCATGTGCGAAGCGAGTTGAGGAGTTCGCAGGCTATCGACGGAGGCATTATCATGTCAATAGGGATTCACTGCCCGTCGACACGTCTGACCACCTAATCATTGCGTCCCGAGAGGGAATTTGAGATGAAGAATGGCTCATGTCCGCGGCTGCCGCCAATGAACGTGGCGCAAAGTCTTCGAGGCGACATACCGGGAGTGGTGGAGGCTTTTGCAATCCGGGGCCACAAATGGGATGAGGGGAAGTCGTCCACCGAAGCTTTGAGATCGTGCGCCAAGGCATCACTGCCTCCCGTCAGCGAGGTGTATTGGGACGAGCACCACTGAGGTGCCCCACATTTGAGGTACATTGACTTCTCTAGGATATATCACAAGAGAAACTAGCGCTCCAACGACATGAAAACTCTTGTAGGTTATGTAATATGATATTTAACTATATTACACATCTTTAGGAATTTTCTGGGAGTTTTCTGATTGTTTGGGGGACGAGACGTTAGAAAATAGTGTTTCTCGGGACCCAAATCTCGCCGGGATTTCGGCGGAATTCCCAGCAACGAACTCGACACCATTGTACCTCTGCACAGACCACTCACTTATGTGCCATTTCAGCCAGCCAGAGGGGCGCACTATTCTGGGGAGACGTTCTGATGTCAATGAACGGTCAATGAACGGGTTTGCCATCGACGCGCTTGATTGCTTTTGCGGCGCCCACTTATTGATTCACTTTTCACGGGGGTGGAATATCACCACCACACCGACATCGAATCAACCTGCACAGATCTCGCTGAGTGGTTTTACCAAAAGTGGCCAGGCCAGATCGAGACGCGGAAACTCGGCGTGCATCGACGGAGCATTCCTGGGGCGATGGCGCTTGGTGGGTACGACCTCGCCGACTCCATCCATCTCGCATTGATCGGGCGTATGCGGTGGAGGTGGCGAATGGAAGCACGTCCATCTGTCTCAAAAGGAGTCTTGAATCTCAGTGACGGCAGGCAACGAGTTCTCCTTCCATGTGTTCCCCTGCGATGATGGTGCAAAAACCACTCGTTGCTTCTGTGCAGCTGTGCAGCTGGCGCCAGATGCTGCGCGGTGCAGCGCCACCCCCACTGAGTTCCTTCCTGACAAAACGAAAAAACAAACGGCACAAAACAGGGGAAACACATTGTGCCGTCTCCACGCTCCGACAACATTCAACTTCCGCATTGAAACATTCCATCATCCCATCACGAATTCTGTAAACAGCGAGCAAATCCTTCTGCAACTGTCAAATTAATTCCCAGACCCACCGCAGGGATGGTTCAGACACGCTCCGGAAAGGATTCTCACCTCAACGATTCCCAAGTCTCGGTATTACCACCCGAAAAAGAGCACACTTCGAACCAGCATTCAAGCCAGGAACTACACCTCGTCAAGACGAAGAATCGCCGCGAGAGAACCCCACCCCAGTACACCGTGGATGAAGAAAGCCTAACTAATGCGCTTCGGCGTGTGCCTCCGCAAACCTCCGCAACCTCTTCGTCATCAAAGACTTCTTCCCTTGAGGTTAAAGCCCAAAAGCCCAGGTACCATGCGCCTTCAGATGATTCGGTTTCCCGATCTGAGAGCGACATGAATGCTGCAGCCGTACCGTTGGAAAATGTACCCTCGCTATGGGACGACGTGGGTTACCTTGCACCCAGCTTCGACCCTTTGAGCATGAAGGTCGCCATGCTTCGAAACATTCTTCTCCGGCACAACATCCATTACGACTCAACAAGCACGAAGAAGGTCTTGGTAGATATCTTCAACAAGGAGATCCGCCCTCGGGCAGCTGCCACGGTGATGGCCATGAACGAGATAGTTCCCAGCAAAGACGGGATCGTGGACGTCAATCGGGGCGATTAATCAGACGTTATTGATCGCCAGCATCAACAATTTGAGGGGTGAACAACGGTGGTATGCTTGGGCGCGCTTCCTCACATAGTCCTTTCCACTGAATAGACCCTTTCTCATACAGTTCCCTGTGTCTAATCATGTGTTTTTGCTCTCGTCCGCGATCTGGTATTGCAACCATTTGAAACGCCTGGCAACCTTGAAACGGGATCCTCCGTTGGCAACAAACGCAGTTGCACCCGGACAGGCAGAGGGGCGAGGGAAAGGAAAGGGGCCCCCAAGGTACGTACTCGAATGTGCGATCGACCCATTGGGTACCCAGCAGCCCCCCTTTTCCCTGCCCTGCCTTCCTGAGGTGAGGTGCTTCCAGCTTGAGGGGGCTAATCAAAATTCCACACCGTATGCGCTTCCAGTAAGGTAAGGTAAGGTAGGTCCGGATGGACCCAGTTATCCGTGTAACTTGGGGCTGCCAGATTGCCCAGCGCTCTCAACCGCCGATTGCAGGGCACAGGCAACCCACAATGTCTGGCCGTCCCTCGGCAGGACACGCACACGCGCAAATGTGCATCCAAGTCCCTGACAGCAGTGGACGGGCCGAAAGCTAGTGTTTGTTCAACTTCACATTTTGCAAGTCTGGCCTGGCCAATCACGCCAGGCAGCTGTGCCCAAATCGGAAAGTGCATGACTCGTACAATGACTTCCTTGCCATTTGCCGATTTTTATTTGCATTTCGAAGCGTCGCAACAAACCTCAATCTGGTTGGCGACAGACCAAGCCCCTAGAACGGATGACGCTGTCCTCTTGCACTATTGTTTGTCGACGTGAGCGTTCTTGATTGCTTGCGCCCGATGAGAGGCGGCGAGCAGGTTATTAATTGGGCAAACGAAATTCGAAGTCTGTGTTGCGTTCGATTCGGTACAAACGGAAGTGGCCGGCTAATGCACCTTACCTGCCACGCGCCTGCCTGCAACTTGGATGTGCACCTGCCTGCCGTCTATTTCTCGGTCGGCTTTGAACTCAAGGGCCGAGGCGGCAGGTACATTTCGTCCAACATTTCACCCGGATTGGAACTGCCAAATGCCCCAAATCTGACGACAACAATTTTCTTCCATCCCTCTTTGCTGCACTGACACTGTCTCTCATCTATCATCATCCCTCCGCTTCTCACGTCGGTAAACAACAGGCGCATCGTAATGCTTTATGTCCGTTCTCAACCACCGGTCATCCGCCCACCCCCTCTTTCCCGCATCGCGTGCCTACTGACCTTCAGTCGGCGGCCTCTGCCTTCGAGCAAACCTCCCCGCCGTCCTTGAGCAAGCCTCCTCCATGCACCATGTCCAAGTATACCAACACCATGACCAAGTCATGGCTGTGTGCCGACGGTTTCTACGAAGAGAGCAACATATTATAGAAGTAGTGCTCTGGATCTGTCCCATCTTCCTCCGGTTGTCTCGTCGGCATTAGCTAATATGGTCATTGGCAGACGAATAATCCGGAATTTGCCGACACCTTCCATACAGACGTCTGCGCCCTCATGTTTGTCACCACCTTAGCCCACGATACCTCCTATACCCCGCAACGATGGCCTTCGATCGATTCTACGCGTCAATAGCGCCCATCAAGAAGCTATGCTCACGTCACATACAACAGGATGCCAGTGCGCCGATGGCTGCTGCCAAGATGCAGGACGGCGAGCTCTACGTTGTGACTACGTGAAGCAAAATCCCTCCAGATAAATACGTCACTATGCTCTTCTTCCATCCACATCATCGCCAGGCGCAATCGTATCCTTTGGCAAAACGGCAAAACGGCAAAACGGCAAAAGAGGCCCTTGACCAGCTTATTGCACACACTACTGGCAAGTTGTTTGGCTAGTCAAGTTTCATACACCTTGCCAACCATGGGAGAAAGGTTTTATATAGCGAAGGAGCTTGAAGGAGGTCCGATTGCATTCAGAAGCCTGTGCAGTGTCCTTGAGGCCCCAGAAGATCCATCTTTTCTTCAATTCCACGCACGATCAACACATGCTAAGAGCATCAATTTGGCCTGCATATCTCAAGTGCCTCTGAAGCTGCTTCAGCCGTTGGCCATCTTAAATCAATCTCGTCTCGCGGATAATCCCCCGAATATCGTCGCCTTTCCCCTGCTGGTGACAGACCCCACAACAACAACCTTCATGACCAAGCTAGCTGATGTTCCAACCAAAAGTGCAGAGATTCACCGAGGCATACCCTCCACTTGGGTCTTGCACCTTCAGTCCCCTCATCGCGGCTGCACCAGAATGATGGATTGTCTTCCCCGTGGCACCTGCCAAATGCAAGATCGTGTTCTTTCCACAGCCCAAAACAGCCGCTGCTTACGGCGCTGCATGAGGGTTTGCTTCAGTGGCTAGCGCACGTTTTCAGGCCTAAAATCGTGCGCTTGCTCGTCGAGGTGCATCTTATCTACGAGGGCCGGCTGCTGAAGCCAGGCCTGAGATCGGCAGCAGTAGAGCTTGCTCACTAAGGTATCTGTATATGATTTATCAAGGTACCTGACCTGCTGAATTCTGATCTGAACTCAGTAGGTGCGCGTGATGCACAGCAGCGTAGTAGCTTGGGTAAGGTAAGGTACCTAGGCACCTGAGAATCGGGCACGTACCCGTGGACTGGGTGCGTTGCTACCGCACGATTTCCAGGCCAGAAAACGTGCGCTAGCCACTGGAGCACAGACGGAGTGATCCATCTGTTACAGTCAGCTTTGTGAGACGCTTTGGATTGCCCCATATGAAGTAGCAATCGGATTGGCATTGGTGATGACTGACATGAGGGAGGTGTGGGAGGTGTCGTTGGGCAGGTGATAGCGCTGCTACTGATAATTATATCCAGTTACACCGAACAGCAGGATCTTCGACATCTGGGATGCCATTTTGAATTTAGATGAGCGAGTCGGTGTCTGGAAGATCAAGAAAGATGATGGAGCTACGATGTCTAGTAACTGAGAACGTTGAACCGGGCGGCAAATACTCGATATTGCAAAGGTCACAAACATTCAGAGCAAATTAGCTACTGGTGAACCAGTCCATCCACTGGAGACATCCTGCGTATCTCCGGGACACCGGCTTTTGAACGGACCCCACGTCGAGCGGTTCAAGTTCGATAATGCGGTCTTTTCACACTATTATGCTTATTATGTCTAGGTACCACCGCATCTGTGACTTGCCGTTGCATCTCAGCCTTAATGCACCGGGAATATTACGCACGGCATACTGGGCTTGGTATTGCGAACTTTATGCAGTGCATCTTCGGCAGCGGCTATTTATTCAGGCAAACGAGCCAACAGAGTGGCTGTGGATGGCCTGATTTTGTAAAGTCAGGAATCGCAGTGGAAATGATGCAACAGAAAGTTTTGTTTAATGGAAACCTGGATAGAATGACACCGTAGCGTGGCGGCTGTGTGCAAAATAGGCGACCTAAGGTTGTTCTCCCAGCAGAGCTATCCCAATATTCAAGAAGCATACTGAGTGCTTGAACAAGGGGATGACCGAAGTTCATGAAATGCAGAGATCAAGCCTCCCAAGGAAAAGTTGCCAAGGTTGTATACGGATTCCGGAACAACCGGCCCCACGGCTGGCCTTGGGCTGGTGACTAGGGCTCGATTGCCGGCCACGCAGCTTGTACTGGGATTGTACCAGTGCAGAGATTCCATAAGAGGCTAGATTTAACGCTTGTTGAACAGGCAAAGAACATGCATGGGACAACATCATGCAACCATCGCGGTTGTGAGCAACTAAACCCGACAACCCCGAGCACCCGCATAAAAGTCTTGGCAAATGATACCCTGAATCCACGCCCAACTTCCCTGTGTAGCTATGGGCGTGCCATGAAGGGTGCGGGTGTGCTTTCACCTCTCAATGTGGCTGCACTAGGTATCACAAACGTTCGACTAGTATGTTGGCATTTTAAAGCCAGCGATCCTTCTTGCCGCAAAAGCAAACATCAACCGACCCTTTTATTTCTCTTATGTTTTGGTTCAATTGATACCGAACTTCGTACACAGGCCCTCTTGATATCTGTCGTCTGCCCATCATTAACAGTTCATATCTGAAGAGCTATGTGGCCTCTAAGTTTCACCGCTCTCACTGCGGCACTATTTCTATGGTTTGGAACAGATGTGTTTAGCCAAGGTCTTCCCCATGTTGGACATGTCGATTTTCAGGGCCGGTTTCTTGTGACCGTTTCGGATGCGGACATGGTATCTTCAGCTTACACGGATGGCCGCATTGGACCTCCTCAAGGTTCTGATGCTCTGTCCATCATACAGCTGAACGGAAACCCGCGCAATTGGAAGATCTCCAACGTATCTGTTGGAAACTCAGTAGTGGGACCGCCAACAGCAATGGCGGTTACACCGAATGGTCGTTATGCGATCGTTGCCGAAACGCTTGGTCCGCGCTCGTCTGGAAACCCGAATACTACAATGTCGGAACTCCCATCTTCCCAAAAGATCACGGTTGTTGACCTCATCGACTTGGATAGACCTATGGTGGTGGATACGATTGAAGGGTTTCTGCAACCTTCAACTGTGTCAGTCAATGCCGCCGGGAACTTGGTTGCGGTCACACACGCTCTCGCTGGATCCGGAGTCGAGATACCACTTGCTCTGTATCGACTGGAACAAGGGAAGCTTTCTCTATTATCAACACCTGTCATTCCCGACTGGCCTGCAGGGAATCTTCTGATGGACGCGGCTTTTCACCCGGAGATTGACATTCTGGCTCTCACAGATTACTCACAACCATGTCTAAAGCTGGTCAGAGTGATTCAAGAAAGCTCAGAGACGAAGCTTGAGCAATGGGGAAACGCAATAAAGCTGGAAAAGGCACCATACACAGCCAAGTTCGCACCGGATGGCCGACATGTTCTTTCGAATGCCATGTATGTCGACTCGGACATCGAGGCACCACGGGGAACAATTTCCAGTATTCGTCTAGGCACATCAAATGATGAGAATGGAGATCCTCATCACGTCGTTGTCTCCCGCGCTGTGGTCGGAGTCATGCCGGAGGGGCTTGCAGTCAGCCCAGATGGGCTGTGGGCAGTAACGGCAAATCTTGAGCGCAGCACGCCTTCACTTGAAAGCCCCGGCCAAGACTTTTTCTCATCCCTCAGCTTGATACGCGTGGAACCTGTTCATGGCACTCTATCAACAGTGGGCACTTACGCTTATGATGGTATATTGCCCGAAGGCGTTGTATTTGACAGCTCCAGCCGCTTTATTGCGTCAACGACATTTGATCAGTACGATGGACGTGTTCCTGGGGGTAGCATCGATATTTGGCGCATCTCAGGTGATCATGCCGATGCCGCCCGCATTGAGCTTGTCAAGACGAGTGTATCTGTTCCTGTAACACGCGGTCCTCACGTGATTGCATTAGTAGGATAACTGAGGGATACGTAGCCCGTTCACGCGTAAAAGGCAGAAAGGCTTCAGGCGTCAATAACCTTCTATACCACCTTGAAGCTGGCCGTCATCCGCCTGAAATCTGCCCAGGTACAGCTCGCAGGGCCGGACAGGTTGTTGCTGTCAGGGCCTTTGCGGGTTCGAGTTCCTGGGCAGGTCAGATCTCAAGGTACAAGCAGTTGCGTCTATTGTCAAAGATGAGACTTCAGAATCCTAGAATCTTGAATTTAAGTCAGAGCAAGCAGAAACAAACAGACCCTTCAATCCAAGCGATATTCGACCACCCGAGTAGTAGTAGAGAGGATCCTATGTCATGCTTCCAATATAATTGCTGATTGTGGGAGGTTCAGGCTGGGCTGTAAGTCATAAGTATCAGCGTAGTACTCGATAGCTGCCACACTGACTATTACAAGGTACGAGACGGAACATTCATGTTGATGCCCTCAATCGCCCCCAAGTTTATAGTATTAACTATTCTTTCGCGCAAAATCCCAAATTGACAGCCGCCAGGCGACCCAGGCAAACTCCTTCTCTCAAAATGATGTCAATTGCCCGTGGATGCCATCGAACTCTACTTGGCATGTTGGAATTTAGCCATATTGGTGTGCTGCCGCTGCTCTTCACCGTGCACGCTTGGCTGCCGGTGGCATGTAATCCCCGTCCTCATCCTCGTCACTCTTGCGCTTACGCCTCTTCCTGTGAGCGACACCGCCGCCCAAAGTCGATGCAGTAATGGTAGATGTGCGGTCGCCTTGTGCCTGGCGCTCGGCCCGCTGCCTTTCGTCGACGGACTGCAGCCAAGCAGCCTTGGTCTGGTTGTTGCGAACCATGAATCTTGCCCAGAAGTCATTCAAGGCGCTCTGGTCCAAACGCTTCTCGAGAATCCATCCGTCGTCGTCTGCTGGCACGCCATCAGCCGGCGTGTACGGACCTTCAACTTTGTACATGACGACCATGACGCCCTTGGACACGTTGAAGCCTGCGCGTGCACCCGTGATCTTATTGGGCGGCTTGGGGGGTGCCGGAACCGTTGTCTTCTTCTAGGAGACGCTGGCGGTATGCGCGGGCTTGAGCTGGGAGTTTCGGGCCAACTCGCCGAGGGGCTGGCGTATAGTGGACGAGGGACGCGGGGAATCAGGCCTGGGCAGCCGAGAGGATGGCACGGGTGGCATCTTGACCTAGGTAGACAATGGGATTAATCAAACGGTGTTCTTCAACCCGTGCAAATGGATTGGAGGGGTGACAGAGAGCAGATCAGATTGCAAACTTGACGCAACTTACAGTGTTTACTCAGTTGACCAAATGAAGGTGATGGAGACTCTGCAGCAGCGAAGGAATGGGATCGACGGCCAATTCCCATCAAGCTTGATGGGCACATCATGAAGTTGAGGTTAGCGAAGTCGACGGCGAGTTGGACCGGGATGTCACGGTCGAAATAAGGTGTGTGGCACGTGCGAACACCTTCCATTGCAGAACGCTGACGTAATAAAGCTCGAGGACCTGGAAGGTAGGTAGGTACCTACAGCTGCAAGCGCACGATTTTCTGAGCCTGAAGCGTGCGTTTGCTACTAAAGCCAGCACCCGTCCCTCTGCAACCCAGTGCGCTCGCTGCAGCCCAGTACCTATTGTCCCACTGAATAGTGCAACTCCACAGACGCTTATTTGGCAGGAGCATCAAGTACCTTGTCAATTGAGTCCCGCGAGGTGCCTTGGGCACAATTGTACAGCGTCCTGATAGACTGTTCGAGTGACTCAGCGTTTGCTTCAATGGCTAGCGCACGTTTTCATACCTGAAAACCGTGCGGTTACTCACTAAGGTGTACGTACTTTAGCTACAGTGGAGGGGCTACCTGCTTAGTTCAGGCCCGAAACCGGCAGGGTCCAATACTGTGCTGCCCTGCCGTCCGTGCCAGCCAAAAATTAAGACGCACCGCAACGCAAGCCGGGTGAAATCCACCACAGCAACGGGTGAAGCTCTTTGTATTGCAGAAAATCTATAACTACTTCACGCATACCCAACAACACTTGAAATATCGATATTTTGAACGACTTGAGAATTCTAAAAGGTCATACAGCCACAACTAACCACATGCAGCTGAATGCAGCGCGGTCGCTACTTGGGGATGTCATCTTGAGATGAGTGGGAAAAGTTCAGGACAGACTTGTTTATTGCTCTCATCGGCCTTGCCACCATGCGGTCGGCACAGTTCAATCAGAAAATAAGCAACATCATGTTTCTGTACTCGAGGGACCGAAATTTCAGTCTCTGTAGCGACGAAATGCAGCAGCATTCCCATGTCGCCCTCTTTTCCACGTCTGTCCCATCGCGTGCCCCTCCATCTTCCAGCATAGCTCCCCTCTAGACCTCGATAGAGCTCACCACCCTAGCCGATGGCGTATTCTAATCTCTTTAGAACGGCCAGCCACCCCGTTTTCTCCTCATCGTTGCCGCTGGCAAGGAAGACGACGGGACCAGCAGCACCCGCGGCGAGAACCGTCCTAGGTTGTCTAATAGCCCCTACGTAGCGAGTCGATAAGATATTCTCAGAGGGTGCACGGCTATGACCAGGGGAAAATGTGCTAGGATTAAGAGAGAAAGATAGTATGACTTAAGGAAGGTTGCTGTTCCACTCCCTTTGCTCCCCATAGTGGCGAGCCCTGTCATACTTAACGATAGAAATGAATTTAAGCCTGCTCTGATAGCTGCTGTGAATTTTTTAGCTGAATAACATGCCTGAAAATACTTGAGAACTCCAATCTGTGAGGTGGATGCACTTATAGCACGGCCTGAGAGCACTGTTGCTGTTGTAATGTCTGTTGATAACGTTCTATGTCTCTCAATGCATCGACTCAGCGTGAAATTTAGGGCCATGACCCGTTTAATGAAACCGTTCATGTTACGATTAGATGCATTGGAGACAATATGCCAGCAGACTTGGACTGCCAATCCAGACGTCCCTGCGGCGTTGAGTCTGACCAATGCATTGCTTCGCAAATATGTATACAATCAAGCCACTAGGGTATTGAAACAGGGGCGCAGGATATAAACGAGCGAACGGAAGTTTTGTTTAGACGCAACGTATCATTCCTCATACCAACAGACTGAGCTATGGAGATGAGTGTAACTCAGCGAGGATGATGTAGTAGATTAGGATAGAACAGCAATAATGGCAGAGAGAATCCGCCTTAAGCCAGTAGCTGATGCTTGAACAATGGTGGCTGAAGGCTATGGAGAGCAGAAGCTTACACACTCCTGTTTGGCTCTGCTCATCACTTCTGGCACAAGGGCAGACAAACCCTCTGACGAGTACGTACATGTGGATTCAGGGGCGATCCAACGGCGGGTCAAGTGAGAAGGGACGGCGCATCAGGAGCAGGGCCTGTGATGAGTAGGGCGGCCTCTTTGTCATGGCAATCCTAAACGTCACCTTGGCACATTTCTTTTCAAGCGATCATTGGCCGGTTATAAGGATGTCTGTAAATTTTCCGCGTCCTCCTCTTTGTGACGAGCAGAGACTCATAGGACCAGCCAAGCTGGGTGATTGAACAAATTGAACACCTCTTCGGAAACCTCGTATCTCTTTCTTTTTGCCAATCTCCAAGATTTAGAGCCTCGAGCGACCGACAGGCGGGTAAGTTGTTTCCTGAGCTCAGTAAAGTACCGTATGAGTGGGTTTTGGAGTACGCCGATTACCATGATCAGACCGCTTACGTTTCGGGAAAATGACGACAATTGATTCAGCTCATGAGACCGGAGAGGGCGGCTCGGTAGGTCGCAGACTGTGTTGCGGACTCATGTGAGAACACCAAGAATTCGGAAAGCATTCGCAATAAGAAGGACCGCGGCAGTCGAGATTACCTGTAGCCAAGGTATTCAACATACGCGGGTGCATGTCGTTGCCTTCAGGCCGAGGGATATTCGAACGCCTTCATTGCAGCCAGGGCCTTCTTCTATAGGCAATGAGTAATTTGACGGTGAAACTCGCCGTCTTGCTTCGGTGCAAGAGTAGCGGGCTGACTAGGCTGCTTGTGTGGATTTCCATCGAACATACATTTCAACGACTGAGAGTGTTGAATTTCCGAAGGCGTGATACAGGACAAATTGGGCGCAAGATTTCGTTGGATGAAAAGAAGCAAAGGGCTCTCGTGCTTTGCAAGAGATCGTAAAAGAGGCTCACGGAAGACGCCTTGATGGCATGTTCCTCTGAAGAAACCGTGGAAAGCTCGTCAGCCTCGCACTTGAAGGACCGCGGCGTTGTTTGTTCCTAAAGGCAAGCGAATCAATAATCAAGGGATGCGATGCTCTTGCAGACGGGACATGGTTATTGACGAGATGACGAGGGACATCGTGCGCAAAGGAAGACATTTATCTGCCGCCGTTGCACCGCCTCGGGTTGTGATCTCGATCGGGGAATCTGTCACAACAGTCGGTCAGCCAGTCTATCCATGTGACGAACGAAAAAAATTCGATATGAAAATTGAACGGGACCCCAAGATTACCCGGTTGACCTCGAATAGATTAATCGGCCGGTTTGACCTCTTCGTTGTAGTGGTTGATGAGCCGTGCAATGTCAAATTAGGACTTCCATTACATTGGGGTTTCATTGTTGAAGGCTGTAGCTGGCGGTGGCACCAATTTTGGTGACAGTCGGGTACCTATAGATTTCAGGGTCCATAAGGAGCCCTGGAGGGCTTGCACTAAGGTATGGTGAGTTGCTACCGATCTTAGGGCTGAAATCGGCAGCACTCTTAGTGGAGCAAGCTCCCAACCAGACGACCCCAAATGAATCACAGCCAGCCACACTACTACTGGTGCATTTCCAGCAGACCCTGAAAGCCACAGCCGACGGGCTCTCCAGCGTCATATCTCTGGCCTGGTAGTGACTCCGGGCTGACGATATCTCGAACTGTGGGCGTTCTCCAACGTCCGCCGGTCAATATTGCGTCTTTTTGCCAGAGCTCAGAACTGAAGTAACCAGTGGATAATCCGCCGTCCCTCAGCTCCGAGATGTGTCGATGGCCACTTTGGTTATGCTGTTCGGAGTCGACACCCCGACATCGTTCCAATACGCTAAGGTCACGATAAACCTCTTAAAGGACCCCATTCGGTTACCAGGTTGCCGAGAAAGCATTCAAGTCAGTCACTGGAGGAAGATTAGCATCTCTGTCATCAGATACCAGCGTAGGTAAGATATGAACAGATGAGGAAATGCTTTGTGGTAAGTGAAAACGGTTCGCGGCCGGCGATAAAAGTTTTCCTCTTGGCAAATCACGGGCGGTGTGAACTGGAACTGGACGGGATCTAGAAAAAGGTGCCCGTTTTAGGTTCCGCCAAAGAGCTTGTCGGAGTGGGTTTCCTGGCCTCGGGTGCCAGGCCAAAGTAAAGTTACCGATACTCGTGGAGCATCGTTGGGTCTTGGGTTCTGGTAGCAAGCCAGACAATATGGCTTTGTCTTGCTGTCATTCCTGTTGCCCGTCGGAAGTGCGCCAATAAGTTTGTCTAGTGAGAGCTCACTGCGTGCACGTTCTTCTTCGGGCTTTGTGTGCTGCTTCCTCCTCCGATTTTTGGGAATTGATCATGCTGCCCACGGAAAACAATACACATGGAGAGTCAATAAGAAGGACAAGGCCGCGCAGGAGTGACAGATGAGGCACCGTGGGCGAATGGAAGTGGGAAGTTGTGGGTCGTGGTGATGTCGAATGGAGAAAGCAAGAGCGATGTAGTTGGAACTACCTTCCCTAGGTTTTCCTCACGGCAATAAGGGCCGCGCGGCCGATGCGGCCCAGGAAGGTTAAGGTAAGGTAGGCAGATCTGAGATGGGTACCCACCCGGGTGTCCCGTAACATTGCAATCGCACGATTTTCAGGCGTGAAAACGTGCGTTAGCTACTCAACCGCACGCCGAGTGATCGCTGCCCCGAACCAGCTGTGCTGCCGATTACCTAATCGACAGCGCAGGTAATCGTCAGCGCATACCTGCGGCCATCTGCTGCCGCTTTCCTACTCAGAATCGGCAGGACCTGCCTATGGACCACTGTCCTGCCTTGCCCACTACTCAGTGTACCGAAGTTAACTGAAAGTACTCGATTGTAGATCGCCGAAGCTCCCCGCCAGCATCAGCTTGGCTTGCAATCTGGCTCTAAGGACCAGTGGGGCCGGGGGCGCGTCTCCTATCCATGGTGTCTCGCACATTGCGATCTGAACTCTCACTACCTTACCTTAGTTAAACATCCACACCTGCCCCCGACAGCAATGAAAAAGCCGAGCCCGCCTCAGACCGCAAGCCTTTTTCCACTCTGCCGACCTTATCGACCCTGCCGGCAGCCTAAAACATCACCTTTTCCGGATAATGATCGGATCCCGGCTTCCAACTTTGGAGGAGTCGAGAAATTGCTCATTGGTTTCCGGCTCCTTGGCGACGCGGGGCGGTACGCTGCTTCATTGTCACTGGCAATTCTGACCATACCACCGGACCAGGACTACCTCATCCAACGAGCCAAAGCCCCCCGTCCGGCAGTTTTCCGGGGAGACAGCGGGTCGGAATTGTTCGCCGACGCTGCCTGTCACGTGCGTTCATCGCCATCTACGTCCCGATTACCTGCCGTCCAGTCGTTATCGCCAACTAAATCTTCCGCAAGCCCATCCCACGCCTCCTGCAATGTGCTCCGTCTCTGTTCTTTCCACCTCTGGCCAGCACCACCCTTCCAACTCCAGAAGTTCCTGTCACTTCCGTCTCCACACTCTGTCACACCTGGAAGGGCACCGGGGCTTGCTTGCGCTTCCCGCCTTGGGACACTGGGTGGAAGTCACACCTGAGGCTCCTTCTGCCTTGCACGGGAAAGACCGCCCCACCCGCTCCTTCCCTTCCTCGCCATGCTCAGTGCACCTCACCTCACCTCCTGCCTGCCCGCTTCGCCGCCGGGTGCCTTATCTGCCTGGTTGGTCTGTTCCACGTCAACACCAGCAGCGTGCACATGGCCTAACGGTTGTGTGTGTGTGACAAAGCTGACCTGCACATGCGAACCTCTATACGCGCTCACAAGTTCGAGTAGCCGGCTGGATGCCTCTGTGTAGTATTGAAGGCCCATCACCCCTTACCAGGTGCTTGGGAATAGGGTTGTCCGCCTTCGGGTGTAATGCTCCGCCTTGCTCACACCTGCTACATATAGTCTCCGAAGAACTGTCCATGAGAGGCGTTGCACTCTCGCCTTGGTAAGGAGGGCCTTATCTCGATGCGACTGTAGCGGGTGAAGCAAGGCTTAATGCTTTTATAATTCGGATCAATTGGTTTTTTTTGATTCTATGATTAGTGTAGTGCATGTGGCAAATGTCCTGGGACCTGATTTATGGGTCATCCCGCGTGGAATGGCTATGCCTGTCCGACTGTGTCGGCCGCCTCACGCTGCTCTGTGTTGCACCTGAACTGAGCGACGATCTTTAATGCAGCGCCTGACCAGTAAGTAACGGCATAGCTCGCTGAAGATGACCGTGATCGACAATGCGGACTTAAAAACTGGCCTTGAGAACCGACTTCCACCATCTTTCCTTGCTATAACAACAAGCATTGCAATCAGTTCGTCTTGGCTTAGTGCGCGCTGGCGCGCAGCGTACGGCCCGTTGTCCCATCTCGTCATAAACGTCGCACCATAGAGGCTTCCGGAGTAGCGGAGATTGATTCTGAGCAAGTTGCATTTCGTGTCGCTGCACAGGAGATATTCTTACTCCCCTCCGTTAAGCACTAGTGACCCATCATACTCCGACTAGGAGTGAAAGCTAATAGCTGAAGTCTGAATCGCACGGGTTGGTCAAAAGGCACGCATTGGGAATTTACAAGTACATGATGACACAGTCCAGGGTGCCCAAGCGCGATGTCTCCTGAGATATTGATCGGAGAATAAATGGCCGGTCTTTGTAGCTAGTTCTATGATCATTGCCCGTCACGTCACCTTGGACGAGTCCCCAAGCTTGCTAATGAAGCTTGCGATTACCCTTCCACTTTTAACGTATTGTCAAGGGTTGTTTGTGCATGATTCCGAGTCCCGTCAAGAACCTGCTCTTGGAAATCACCACTCAAAGTCGCAGTACTCGATTTGAAGAGATAACAACGAGTAGACAAATGTTATCACGAGCCCGGTGCATTTCACAAAAGTTCAAAACATGAGGCACGAAGAGCTTGAGACTGCACGGTGATATCATCTATTCCGCTTCTCTGCCTACGGAAAGGCCGCTTTCTTGCCAAAGTCCAAGCTGTTCTTCTCTTACGAAATGATCGTATCATTCTTCATTCACCCCCTGGGTTAGGTGTCGCTCATAAGCTTGAACCAAGCAGCTCAGTACATGCCATTAGCAAAGTTGAATGGAGGTATCCTCTGGAGGAAGAGGCCCTGCTGCCGTGTAACAATGATCTCCACTCTGGGACGAAGCGCATTTTTCTCTCGAACAAATAGGCGTACTCCCTTTGCCTCAAATGGAGCCCAAAGATGGCTGGAGCGCGGGTCAATTCCGTTAGCTATTAATCCAAGTCCCATTAGTGGGCGGACGCTCTGTCCATCATGTATGATTGGGCTCGCCGTTATTTGAAACGACGTCGGAAGTGGCACTCTGGTGCCATCTCTTGGGATGATATTGTACTCCAAGGCGAGATGAACCAAGTGGTCGCTCAAGATTATGCCTCGCAAGCACTGCAAGTACGGCTGAGCACGTCGGAGCGCTTGCCACCAGTTTCCGAAAAAAGTATACCTCTCGCATTGAATGTATTTGATCTTGCATAAGGGCTGCACTGAGGGCATATGAAAGGAGAAGGCGAGGCCTATCGAAGAGAATCCAGGATCCAAATGGTGGGTTCCGGGCATGAACACATCGCAGCCTTTGTGCACAGGCACAAACACGCGCGGTAGTTGTGTGCGAGGTACCCTGTCAAAGCCTTGTGTGCGAGGTATCATGTCAAAACCTTGCTCGACGAGATTGCGCGTACTTCTGTTGATCAGAAGCATCTTAATAACGAGGTCGAGTCGTGTCTTGAGCATCGATTGTTGTAATTGTCGTTGCCGGGGCTCGGTGTACCGCAGACCGACTGCAGACACATACCCTACGTCGCCATGTAAGTTCCAGGTCACTGGTGTTGTCGACTCAATAACGACCTCGAGCATGTATCTCCAAATGATGTCTGTGAGCTCGTTGGGGAGGCGGGGCAAGGCCCGAGGAACATCGACGGACATGTTTGGAAGCTGGCGAAAACCCAACAATTAGTACTGAATAATATTGCCTGAATTGAAAGGGGGTCAGGCCCACTTCTGTTCAAAGCTGTCCAAGGCGAAACGCTACCTTCTCAAGGTCTGGTATTCTTCGATGAACGTCAGACGATTTCGAGATTGCTGGCAAAGGAATCGAGGCTAGTGCTGTGGTAGAGGCAAGAACAAAAACGTTGTATGCGACCGGCAGGTTTGACACCTTGGACGTAGTCTAAAGCTGTGCTGAATGATGCGAATGGGATTGCAGATCTGAGATGTTGTGGACTCCTGGTGTGGTGATGTGGTTTGCAGAAGTGCAGCTGAGCGACATGTGTCGGGAAGAAAGGTTAGAATGGCCTTCCATGACGGTCCGGATGAGAAATGCAACGGATATCTGACCGGAATCACCTGTCGAAGCACCGGGAAAGGCCTTCTTTTCTTGTCAAAGTCTGGTTGTAGGTATTGGAAAGTCACCAACGTCCGGCAGTTGTAGCAAAGTCACGTGTTGCTATTTTGGCCGCGTGCACCCTTCTTACCCGAGTTTCACCAAACAATCTGCTCACTGAAAATTGTCTCTGCCTTCCTTAACCCCCGACAACATATCATTCAGAGGAGTGCTTAAAAAAGGCAAGACTTGACTCCATATGCAAGCACTTGCCTAATTTCCATCTCCACCTCTCGCGCCTGCAAGCCCAACATACGTATGGAGGTACTTACCTCACTCAAAGACAAAAGGCTTCCCGCACAGTCAGTGCGAGGGGACACCGCCGTACGTAGCTCTTTGGGCCGCCGGGGGGGGACTGCACTTTTGGGTGCAGTCTGGAACAGTCACTGCCCGCAGCTGGTCAGACGGTTGCTGCTAAGAAAAGGCAGCACCAACCTGATGGGAACTTTCCCGCCTTAGTCTTACCAGCATATTTCCGCAACAGGCCATCAACAGCAAACACTTGGAGGTTTAACAGGTCCTACCATGTTCGTGGGGACCTTTTCTAAGGAGAATACCACCTACCCCTGTGGGCTCGAACGGAAGGCTCCCACGCCCACGAAAGCCCTTTGTTGCTAAACCAGACTGACTATTCACCTGACGGCGACCTCGCCGGAGCCCCTCTGCCTCACGCTAATAAGATGGATCGTGATATCTCCGTTGTTGCCAAGGCATATTGACGGGTGCGCCAAGGTCATCGGTGCCGTCAGTTGATCGATCATCTCCCCATGAAAAACCTAGTTCAGACGAAAGTCCCCATACCAGCAGGTCACCGTGCGGATCATCGAGACAGCCAAGCTCTTTCGGCTACGAAACGCACATATACATCCATCCCATATATAGCTATGCTAATTCAAACGTTCATGCTGCAGTTCATGGTGCCTAAGATACATAAACCCCGTCCGCCCCGCTATCTAGTGTTGGCGTCACTTGACGCCTTCTTCTATATGTGATGCGAAGATCCTCTTTACTGCTATGAAATAAACAGAAGCAAAATCTAGATGAAATTGATGTGATAGTCAGTCACGATAGTCCTTCGTGTCCAAGACAACAACTTCGTCTGGATGAAGAGCTGAGAGATAATTTCTAATGGTATTTGCATCAACAGGCTACTAAGGCCGAGTGTCACGGCACCAACGACCCTAGTGACAGTATCTCAAACACAGGCCCCTTGAAGCAGCAGATACTATCACTGACAGCTCAATATGAATATGCAACAGCTTCGATAGTTAGCGAAAGGCTAATAACCGACTGGAAATCCTGCTTCACAGTGAGAAGGCGAAGACTCTAACGCTACTGGCGAAGACAAATAACATCGCCAGAAATAATTAGGGCTGCGCTGATGAACTTCCAGGGAGGCTAGAAATGTCAGGTTGAAAGGCGCCAACCGTGAAATGATGTTACATGTTTTTCGCAAGCTTCTCGCCACCAGCTTATTAGTCGCCACGTCTAGCGAGTAAAAGGCTATCAGCTTAATTACGTGCGCGAAGATCATGACTTGCTGCCTAAGATACAACATGGGGAAGTCTTATGACCGAGTCTGGCATTTGCAGGGAAGTTGACTTATTATTCATCCACGTCACAGGGCAACATCGCGGAAGATATGGGCGATCACCGCGTTCATTAAGGGATCTTAGGGTCAATGCCTTGACCTAGACGCAGAGGGCGTGGCTGATGGCATGGAAGACGGATGATGTGGTACATATCTCCATCTCTGCAGATGTCTTCATAATCTCAGCAACTCACTAGTTGTTGATCGGGTTGAGAACATCAAGATTGTTGCAATACAATTCCGAATTTTCAAGGCGTGTTTTGGATCCAGACAGTGCGTCTCTATGATGATACAACTGCTTGAAGCAGACTTCTCTGACTGTCCGGGGGAGCGTCGAAAGAGTTTATATCTGTCGCATATCATGATCTTGCCTATCTGCCTCTCGGTCATCAGGTAAGATAGAGCAATTGCAACCTCTGCAATCATTATCATAGCGTGATCCAGCATCTAGCCGTTCAAAGTCGGCGTCCGCACCGAGATAAGGAATGCTGAGCTTCTCGCATATAGACTCTGGAAATCTTGAGATGGAGCCGCTCTTTCTCCATGTCGTTAAAGGTCTTTAGGAGATGCAAACCTAGACGATGTTATTTCCGCCCAAGGCCTTCTTCATGCGACATTACGAGGAGTTGTTGATGGCACCGAGGTACACGTCCCTGATGACATTACGATCACCTAGTGGCTTTGCAGCTCGTCGTTAAAACCCAGGCTGCTGCGTGCGAATTCCTTAGTGAAATTGCTGGCCCAAAGCGATCTGTCTCCGCGGAAGACATTATGGCTGGCTCGTCATTCCCGTGTTCCTCGGCGTGATAACCTGCATATAAGTGAGCGGTGGGAGAGAGTAAGGGATGCCCGTGGGACGTCCTCAAACTTGTCCCACAGCATCCTATATGCCTTATTTCGGGATTCCTTGTGTTCGTTCTCAGGTTTGCGTTCCCGTCCCTCAATTCATGGTCGACAATGAATGGGCGCATGTTGGCAAAGCAGATCGTTTGTCTACTGGCTAATCGGGCAGTGTTAAAGCCTTCATCTTCCTTGTCAAGTAGTAATTACGTGGGCTGATATCAGTGATATTAAGATGTGTTTACTTGGTCTCTGAAATGACTACGTCGCTTAGTTCGTGCTTAATTGATGTTGCCAAACTGGCAAATAGCATGGTTGTCGGTATTCTCATCTTGTCTTCATCCAGTCAATGGCTCACGTTAAGAATTAATACTTCTGCAATTGTTGCTACACTCGCTCGAAGCAGGCATTCACAACCAACTGCAACGCTGTTGATACAAGAGTGAAGTCGAGTGATGTAATTCTAACCTGCGGCATAGTCAACGAGACAGCTACTACGGGGACAGGACCAAACGATGACCGTTTCTGGAAGCGAATACTGATTTTCTCGAGTCTTGTCAGCAGCTGTTGGGAACATGTCGGTGCCATGAGCAATGCTTCACTTCAATTTAACTGTTGCGCCGACTCATCAGCTCGCAGTGTGTCAAAACGTCGCGGAAGTTGCTTGCAAACTCTGATCAGTGTTCAAAATTCTGCAAAATCACCATGGCTGGGTCAGAGATATGATGGGCAACACTGTTCCCTCTCTATTAAGACGGGTTAGTAGGCGGCGAAATACTGGAGCTTTTAGCAGCTTCAGGCTCAATATCAAGTCAGTTTGAACTTGTCCGCTGCTGCCTTATCTTTGTGCTACCTTAGGTGGGAATGTGACTGAGGATTCTCTAGGACTGTGGAGGTCTCAACTGAGCTCAACATAGCACTTGCGTGATGGGACGTGACCCCAGAGCAGATATCATACCTCGAGTCAAGGCATATATATTACCAGCAGACCTCATTCGGTCTTGCCATGAATATCCTCTGCAACGCCGGTCACAGTGTGATAAGAATCTTGCAGGTGGACAGGGATCACACGCATCATCTTTCACCTGCAGGGACATTCTCCATATAGGGCCCATCCCGGAAAGGTTCTGTCATGTTTCTTCTTCGTCTATTCAGTTTCTCCATGGCACCCATACAATTTCAAACTACCTGACACATATGCCTCACAGCTTCGACCTGGGTTGACATCAGTGATTCATGGTAGAAAGTAATCAGAAGCTAGCAGAGAAACCAGAGACCTGGAATGGTAAGCATCTTGAGGCTGTGCGCAATAGTTGACGTGCCGAATGGCCTGCGGACTGTCGGCCGAAGCTGTCTATTATCTCAGGGAGCGACGAGTAGTCTCGTAACCAATCTGGAAAGCCCCCTAATTAGGCTTCCTATTCATAAGTTCCCCCAGAAGGTTCCTATTAGTCTATATGCGTGCGCGAGGCAGCTGAGTCGTCGAGAGTTCATACTCGAGAAAACCAGATAATGGAAACCTCTGCTTCAGATGCGACGTTTCATTGCTGTTCTGGGAACGGAAGAACTCCGCGACGCGGTTCTCTTCGTGGATAGAAGTAGACCCATGTCTTCATTGTGCCCGGAGCCTAGAAGGGCCCGTAACGAGCCGGAGGGAGTTTCGGCAATACTAATCTCCCTTGGGAATAGCTAGCAAGCCCTCAACTGAAGCTTGGAGAACCTGAGATCACAGAAATAGATCACGACCGGTTTTATCTTTTATTCACATCAGCTGCAGAAGCTCCCCACTCTTTCATAGTGGATGGTTCCAAGTCAAGATCAGAGACGTTATTGGCGGGATGGAGAAAGTCATCTATTTGCACGGAAACGTTCTTGCCTTCGGTTTCTCGATCGGCAGAAGACGCACCTCGACCACCCGTTAGCATATGCTCTGATGGCGCGAAGTTCAAGTATTGTTCCCTCCGACAGCCTCTGGGCCCGGACGCGTTAAAGGACAAGTCTGGATATGACGATGCTCCGTTAGGAAGCAGGCAGGGCGTGATACCGGGTCGCTAAGTTTGACGAAGAAAACCTTTTCGCGGGGCTAATTGAGAGCTTCCAGGGAAATAGACAATTCGCGTTGACAGTGTTGCGTAGAAGAATCTCTTGCCTGCTTGGGAGTTTGGGCTGAGATCCCATTCAGGGCTTTGTCGAGATGCAGGTTCACCGGAAGCAGCAACGGATGGATTTCAAAGCTTAGCCATGGCGTTTAACCCTCGGCTTTTGCATGAGACGACGTCGGCGTTGACTGGGTAAAGCCTGTTCTAAACATGGCAAGACGAAATAAAGACGTGCTGGGTGAATGGCCGACATGTGTTTCCTAGAGCGTCGGGTTAAATTGCCTCTGCAACCTAGCTATCCTGCCTGTGTGGGGCCCTGCCGGCCCGGGGCCGAGTGCCCGACCGGACCAGCCGGGCAATTTAGCGGGCCACTTACAGCAGTAAGGCACGCTGTATTAATGCCCTATATTGTACGCGTAATTAAAGCCCTTGTCGTGCGTAACTGAAGTTCTCATCGCGCGCGATTAAAGCCCTCGTTAATCTCTCTATATACACTCGTTACAGTCAATCGCTACGCATAGGCGGGCGTGATTGAGATCTAGCTAATAGGATAACTTCATTCTAGGGCACACAGGAAGGATATCTAGGCTGCACAGGCGATTTAACCGGCCTCCTCCTAAAAACGACGGGCAGTTGGCGTGATGCATGGGTTGGCCTCAAATGGGAGAAGCTGAGGTTGCGGATGGGGGAAAGCGGGGTCACGCAATTGAGAGTCAGGAGCGTGATGCAATTGCAAGGAGACGTTGGAACTTTGTCGCGCAATTAATAGTGCTGCCCTCAGCGTCCGGCACCGTTATCTGGGCTTATCGTTAGTCAGCGGACAACGCTGACATGACGCGCGGGTCGCCAGATGCCGCGTGCGCTTGCTGTGGCTTCCTGTGGCTTGTTGTGGCACAGGGCTGCTGTATTCCCGGCAGTGGCAGCCGTCCAGCCGGCAGACCCGCCCCACCACCTCACGTCACGTCAGTTGTAGGTCTTGGCGCCAAAGCTTAGTGTCATAAGCCGTTGCCCCGCCAACTGGCTGCATTTGCCATTTCCCAGAAAACACAAGCTCTCCATCATATCAACTTTCCAAAATCGCCCCCATCTCCTGTACCCGATGCGCAATCGCCAGCAGCCCTAACTGAGCATCATTCATCACCAAACTCCCCCTTCCGATCCATCTCCATGTGGGACTGTTCCCAAGCCGCAATCGTCTCTGCCTGGCTTGAGGACGTTTGCATTGCCAGCGACCGACAAACAGGACCGAAATCGCCCGAACCTGAGCCCTCGACATCCCGTAAACGAAAGGCGCCGTCGCTGAACCGTATTCCGTCCGAGCTTGAATACTCGAATTTCGATCGCAAGAGGACACATATGGAGAATCGCCGCAGCCGCAGAATCGCTGGCGGCCCGAAGGGCACTACAGAACCCTCGACACCACCAGAGTGCGGCGGTAGTAGCGAGAGTCTGGACGCGACAGAGTCAGGCCCGGAATCCCCCACTCCCAAGAGACCTGTGAAGGCAGTGAAGGTCGCACGTCGATCGAAAAAGACGGTCAATACTGCTGCGAACGGGCAGCAAGCAAATAGCCGCGAGCTTCCGTCCAGATCACTCTCGTTTCCCCAGCCCGTGACCTCAGTCTCCTCTTCCGCCTCCGCCTCCGCCTCCGCCTCAGCCTCAGCTTACACGGGCGCAATCTCCCACCGACCGCATGCGACGACCGCCATGACCAGTGCCCCGTCGTTCCCGCCGTCCGAGTCGGGAAGTCGAAGATCGCGGAGCCCGGTGAAGGGTATGGCAAGCATGGGCTGGGCCCAGCGCCCAGTCAAGATTGTCCCCTTGAAACGTGGCAAGGTACCGGACGATATCCAATATCTGTGCGAGGAAGTACAAAAGATCATGATGGGCGTTGCTGTCGTCCCGGCATCCATCAGAGATCGAGTGGATGATGCCATGCCGCCATTCGGAATGCCACTCGAAGACAAGAACGTCGATGCATCTTGCCAGCGGGATGACATGAGCCTCATTGCAGAGTTGCAGGCTTTAGTTTGGGTTGTCAAGGCCACGGAGCGAGCTACAGTACAGAATCTGTCCGAGGCGCACTGGAACGATTCCGTTCACTGGCCGCTTCTCAGCATTGCCATCGAGAGGGACAGGGCGGAGGACGAGTCGGACGAGGATGAAGAATGCATTGCCAGCGTCTTCAACACTACACAGGCCCGCATCGACCCGGCATGCAGACCACAGCACGTTACCGAAGGAGTTGATCTCGAGGCCAAGATGGTGGACTACTGTATGGCCATCAACGATCCGGAAATCGAGCGCTCTGCTCGCAATGCCGTCAGGCTCCAGACACGGTTGGTAGACGTCACAGCCAGCAGCAGCAGCGCGGCATCATCGTCAGCTGCGTCATCGAATGCTAGCGACGTCTTCTCATCACCTAGGAAAGGCACGAAGGCAAAGAAGTTCCCCCAGTCGGTCAACCACACGCCAGACGGCGCGTTGAGCATGTCACCCATTACCGTGAGCATCGAGACTAAAAAGAACGACGGCTCCGAGGATGTGGCCAAGTCACAGCTTTCTGTCTGGGCCTCGGCACAGATCTTGCGGCTGAGACAGCTGATTGGCTCCAATGAGCCATTGGGCATCACATTGCCACTGGTGGTCGTGTTGGGATCAACATGGCAGTTGCTGTTCGCTGTAGAGAAGGACGACCGGATTGTGAGTGCCCCTTGTCCCCTCCTCATGCTGCTTTGGGGCGGCTGGCTAACGTTCCGTTCCACAGGACATCATTCAATCGCTGTCCTTTAGGTTAGACGGTGGTTCAAATACCTTGCTTGGCTGTTACAAGATCTTGGCGTTGCTGAGAGCGCTGAGGACATGGAGTAGAACGGTATTTCGGGATTGGTTCCTCCAGGCTCTTCCGGCCGTGTAGCGGAAAGTTTCAAAATACAAAGCCGTCTTTGAGCAGCCCCATATGATGTTCCTGAGTCGGGCTAAACTTCCCTTGCAGTACATTATAGATACTGCCTCTGTGATCTCACCGTCTTGGGCTTTCGGTGCTATTCGCCGTTGACTAATGGTCTTACATGTCTCCCTTGCTGCCCGGCATCTAGTCTCCGCTGAAAGGTTGTTGCAATCCCACAACTGATAGGGATCTGCTTTTATTCTGTCCTAGCCACGAGGCCGCATTTATCAAGACGGAACTAGGCGGAGTCAAGATGCCCGCATGGTACTATCCCTGATTACACGGCCGTGGCCTGTTGATATGTAATGGCGTGAGCCCGAACCGCTGCTGAATTCGAAGTTCCACAGGCAGGCGAGCCCTGCTCATAAAATCTCCACTTGAGGACAATCCAAGCGGGCTTCGGAATAGCTGGGTTAATCTCAACAGGGCTGAGCTGTGGTTTTTATGTCTTACCTCACCAGGAGACTTACGTCAGCCTAGATTGTAGACATCTTTTCCTACGCTTTTCACCAGCTACTTAGCATGAAAATGCCAAAGTCGCCACGGCGGTGAACAAAATCATCGTCGACAGCATTGTCGCTATTGACCACCATGCCTAGAGCTGTCTCGATCAATCTGACAGAGAGTCCTAAATCCATTTCTAATTCCAAAACCAACGACGTTAGAGACTCAATCGGCTGGCGAAACGTTTGGCACCTCCCACCTCAATCCCATTCAAGCGTCGTTTTCGTTTGCGCGGATAGGTTGCGCGGCATGACGTGAGTTCTTGCTGTTGATCTTTCATTACAAAGGATGCCGTAGACGAGGTCATAATCATCTCACCCCTCTACGAAATCCAATAATATTGTTGATAAGTAGGCTTGATTTGCCATAACTATCACTTGGAATGAATCAGAACCAATATTCAACAAAGGTCTTGATTAACTACTTAATTAAAACTTCTTTACTTCCATGACTGATTTATAATAATTATTGCCGCCTTCCGCACATCATTCAAGACACCCAATACGCCGCGGGAAGCCTAGGCATTCGTGCAGACCAGAGCATCAAGCCATAGGTTGGTGCATCCCGAGTTGAGTTGTGTGTTCCATTTGCGGAAGTTGGCCACGGTGATGCCGGCTTTGTTTGCAATAGCATCGCAGGAGTCTCCTGAGACAACCTTGTAGAAACGGCTGCAGTTGGACACGATGCCAGGCATGGGCGTGGCAGCGCCGGGAATGCTGACGCAGGCGTAGTAGTCCTTGAGAAGATTATTGCAGGCTACATGAGAAGGACGTGTGAGCAAGCTGCAAAGGAGAACAACCGACGTCGATGGGCGCAGGGTCACAGGGGAACGAACGTACCGGAGTTGATCTGGGTATTGTAGCTGCGGAACATGGCTACGGTAATCTTGTTCTTCGCGGCGACCGTATCGCAGGTGTCACCGGAGGCAATCTTGTACCATTTATCACAGTTTCCCACGGCACCGGGCAGCTGGGGCGTGTTGGTCGGCCCCGGTGTGCCGGCGGTCGTCTTCGTCGTTGTTGGCGTGACGGCACCGGGGATGTGGGTGCAGACGTAGTAGTCGAGCCAGAGGTTCGAGCAGGAAGCATTGATTTCGGTGTTCCAAGCCTTCAGCTGCGCGACGGTGATGCCGGCCTTGGAGGCGACCGAGTCGCACCCATCACCAGACTGGATCTTGTAGTAGCGGTCGCAGTTGGCGGCGGCTCCTGGCATGACGGGGGAAACGGTCGGGCCTGGGGCAACGGTTGTTGTGGTGGTAGTCCGCATGGTGGTCGTGGGTACAGCGGCACCGGGAACATGAGTGCAGATGTAATAGTCAGCCCATAGGTTTGTGCAGCCGGCGTTGATGTCCGTGTTCCAGGTCTTCAGCTGAGCCACCGTGATGCCGTTCTTCTGGGCGATGATGTCGCAGTTGTCGCCAGACTGGACCTTGTAAAAGCCATCACAGTTGTCGACGACTCCAGGCATCACAGGAGAAACAGTTGGCCCAGAAGGTGCGGTGGTGGTGGTCGTGGTCCGGAGAGTTGTTGACGGCTGAGAGGTAGTGGTAGGCTTCGTCGTGGTACTGGAAGTGGTGCTCGAGGGCTGGGACGGGGAAGTGGTGGGCTCATCGGGAGTAAACTCGCCGACGACGCAATAGTTTTTGCCCGCCTCAAGATTGGGGCAGGTCACACCGGGGTTGATGTTGATGAACTCGTTGACTGAGATGCCCCAGCTAGAGGCGAGGCTCTCGCACGTCTCACCACTCTCAGCAGCCATCTCGAAGAAGCACTCAACCCCCCGGCGGACATATAGCCCCGCCGAGACCAAGGCCGGACCCCAGAAGAGCCCGGCCAGAGTTGCAAAGATGTGAAGACGCGTGAAGTGCATGATCCACAGCGTCTGTCGGATGAGAAACGGGACAAACAACCAGACACTAGAAGCCAACTGAAGACGGATGAATTGTCCTATGGGAGATAAATGGGCTCTTCTGGTATCTGCAGTAAATGTTAGGCAGGCAACTTATACTTGGTGCCTCGAGAGACGCGGACTTTTGTTCGCTTTGCGGTCTGATGATCCTGCGTCAGAATCATGAGTGTGGCATCGTGACTCGAATAAGTTTTCTTTTCGACCGAACTAGGCAGGAGAACAGGATACCCGTAAAAGTTGAAGGATTGCACCGAAAACGAAGGTGTCCCGCATCTGACCGAAGAAGGGAAATGAAGTTGAGCAATAGTCTGCTGACTGCAGTCTTGGTCCTGCGAGGCGATGAAATTCGTTTCCGTTTGTCTCGCGTAGTTGTGCCTACTTAATCTACTTTGTCTAAGCCTGGTTGGCGATCCTTCTACGGATAAGGCTCCCGCTACTTCGCAATGCAACTCTCCGTGGAGCGAGGCTGACAGGGCCTTGTTCTTGGACGAGATCATCTTAGAGTGTGCGGCGCTTTTACGCTTGACCGGGGCGAAAGTTAAGGTCAGCCATGGCAGGGGGCGGGGGGCAGGGATCAGGGGACCTCGCACCCGACCCTCCCTTTAAAGCGCCCTTGCATTCATTACCCGGTACGTACCGCCTTGGTAGCATCCAGCATAAGCCAAAAATGACTACTCAACACTTGACAAGTCTTGGTTCGCGAAGGCTTGAACCAGAGACCAAAAGGTACAACACCATCGAGATTTTCTCCAAGACAAACCTTCCAAAAGAGATGGGTTGTTTGTGTGCAACATTAAGGAACATCAAGCACAATGTTGTCATCAGACGCGTATTTAGCCGGCAGCATATCCGTGCCGTGCTGCCGATCTGAAGGATCGCGCCGTGACGGTAAACGGCACGGCGCCAAGCGAGCCAAGCAGGCGGAACCTTTTGATCCTGGTAATGCGGGATGCAGGGGACTTCGGGGATGGTGGAACATGATTTGGAGCGCCACCTCCGCGCAGTCAGGTGGCATCCCGCTGCGGCCTCTTTGTCATTGGTCGCTTGATTTCTTATTCATCTCAGTCGCAAACAAACCGTGGCGCGACAGATGCCCAATTCTTGCAACATCATCTTCACCTCATCATCAGCATCACGATAACCATCACCTCTACCAGGAACAGCAGCGACAGTCAGCCTTCCGCACAAGAACAAACCGCCATGCATCCCGTCTTTCGTGCTTTGTGGTCTCTCGTGGGAGCGACGGCCTACCTCGGGGCCATTGCCCATGCTGCCGACGGCGTGCTGGATATCGGTGTTGTTTTCCCGCGCGAGAACGAGACGTATGCGCCGATGGAAAGATTCCCAATTGTCTTTGCGCTCCAGAACGCCAAGCTGGCCCAGGATCTCAAGCCCTTGATTGATCTTGACGTCCTCAACGGCTCCATGACCATGCTCGACAAGGTCAACGAGAGAACCTTCGACTTGGAATTCGCCAACTACACCAGCGAGCCCTACCTTCTCTATGCCTTCATGGACTTCAACATCGAGGGCCCGTTGAAGCTGCTCTGGACCGCGTGGTGGAGAAAATGTGACGAGCGCGGCGACGAGGTCAGCATCATCAGCAACAGCAGCGACAAGCTCTGGGTCGACTTCAACATCAAGGCAGGCGCTCGAACCGCCGACCTCGTTGCTGACACGGCCAATGGGGGGAACTGTCCCGCCCACGTCGGAGTCGCCATCACCGTGACGGACAAGACGCACAATGTCCCAGAACCCCTCTCGGGTCAGAACAAGCAGTATGGTACTTGTGCAGTCGTCGCCACCCCGTCTCCGACCCCGACCGCCAACCCCTGCAGAGTCAAGATCGACAAGGCTGCGATCGAGAGCATGGAGGCCGATGAGCAAGGCCGAAGGTGCAGACGGCTGAATCCACCCGCTGACTGCCCAAAGGAGGATCAGGCTATCCACAAGTCCGCCGTTGCAGGTGGCGCAATCCTCGCGGCTGCTCTCGGCGTCGCTGCTTTCCTATTTGCCTAATCAGAAGGCGGGCAGTCTCGGTTCCTTCATCTCCACACCATCTTCCACAGGCAGCTTCAAATGTCATCTCATTTCCGCGTTCTCTTAACGAAGTCGGCTTTGTACGTACAGGGCAGGGGTTACAATCCATCTAGCCAGTAGTTGTTTCTCGAATACCACCATCTGCCTTCTCGCTTCAAAGTTTCCATTCTTGCTTTCAAATAGCAGATTAACCGTTTTGGGCACACCTCGCTGACTATCACACAACCCCAGCGGGAATGTTTACGAAGGCCAGAATAGACCACCGAGATAACCCTATAGCCAACGTTTGCAATTGAGGACGGCACGACTCAGCTTGCAGGGGCACTTGCCTCTCCACACCACCGCAATCCATCTGTTCAATAGTCCTTTCTCTGATACTACCCTGTCTTACCTCCCTTACCTCCTCTGCTGACCCGTAGGTCCTTGGCACGAATATGCCTCGTGACGAACTTCACCCCTTCTTGTCAACGAGAGATTGGGGGCGAAACCGAAACAAGTGCGATCAGTATGGCATCAGACGTGCTTATATAACGTCGGGTCTATTGCGAGCAATGTGTCGAACAGCATCTGGCATCCGACCAAGATCTCCAGTTCTACTACTCAAACCACTCCTGAAGGTAAGTACGATGCAGAGGTGTTCTTGGACTGGACCACTTCTTGTCGTCCCCATCTCTGTCGTTCTCATCTCTGTCGTTTTCGTCTGTCGTCCTCGTCTTCGTCGACCTTGGATGGGAAGCGGGACTGAACAACCATTGCCGATATTCTCTAACATCTCTGTTCCCGTTTAGGACTCGGCGTCATGGTCACATCCCCATGGCGCAAGTTGGCACTTGCCGCTTCCATTGTTCTCCCAGCGGCTACACAGGCTATCGAAGTATGCCCCGGAAGATGTGTGGAAGCCGGCCCAAGCTCGGGCAACTGGTCCGTCTATCCCAACTTCAACATTATCAAGAGGTGCCAACAGACCATGTTCTATGGCTTCTCTCTCTACGACCCTGTCGACGACCCCGAGTCCACTCACCGCATCGCGGCTTGCTCCTCCTATGGCACGGATTTCAACAACCTGGACTCGGAGCCGGTCGCCGCCAGGCTTCTTGACGCCGCCAGCCCTGTTGATGTCGAATTCGAACTCGGATGGTGGCACGAAGGCTTTGGTCTGGCCAAGGCCGCTATCCGGTCGCTCGTGGCGCAAACTCGCGAGTACATCGACAACGGCCATGGAGCCGCGGATCGGCCTTTCATACTCTACGGCCGGTCTGGACAAGCAACTGTCGGTGTCTACATTGGCCGTGGTCTGCTGAACCAGGGCCTCAGCGGGTCAGCCCTGCAGATATTTGAGGACAACTTTGACACTCTCAACGTCACCACACCGAGCTTGGCCATGCAGCTCTGCCGCCCCGATTACGATGGCACGCACATTTTTGGCGTCATCGTTACCAGCAACGCCACCTTCGCTCCAATTCAGAACGCCATCAAATCCTGGACCAACGCCACATGCCTCTCCTTTGCGGATTCGCAGAAATTCCCCGGCAAGGCCACTTTCACCACGCCCCTTCTCAACGGCACTGTAAGCAACAACTCGACTACCAGCAACTCGACGACCTTTTTAGCTCGCTCCAACGCTCTCGAGGCGCGGGCCGACTGCAGAACTATCCAAGTCGAATCGGGTCAGGGTTGTGCAGAACTGGCAGTCAAGTGTGGCATCTCGGGTGCCGACTTTGAAAAGTTCAACCCCGGCATCTGCAGCAAGCTGAAGCCAAAGCAGCATGTCTGCTGTTCCAGTGGCACTCTCCCAGACTTCAGCCCCAAGCCCGGGGCGGACGGATCGTGCTTTGCGTACGATGTCCAACAAGACGACAACTGTGCCAACCTCGGAGCTGAGTACAGTCTGACGAACGAGGAGATTGAGAGCTTCAACAAGAACACATGGGGCTGGTCGGGGTGCGCCATGCTCTACGCCAAGACAAAGATGTGTCTGAGCAAAGGAACGCCTCCGTTCCCCGCCCCGATCGCCAACGCTCAGTGTGGTCCGCAAAAGCCGGGCTCCAAGCCGCCGACGGACGGGGGGAAGATTGCCGACCTCAACCCGTGCCCCCTGAACGCCTGCTGCAACATTTGGGGCCAGTGCGGCATCACGAGAGACTTCTGCATCGACACCAACACCGGCCCGCCGGGGACGGCCAAGAACGGGACCTACGGCTGCATCTCCAACTGCGGCGTCGAAGTGGTGAAGGGCACTGGAAGCGGCGCAATCAAGCTCGCCTACTTCCAGGGCTATGGTCTGGGTCGCAAGTGCCTGTACCAGGATGCGCTGCAGATCGACACTTCCAAGTACACCCACCTACACTTTGGATTCGGCACCCTGACGCCTTCCTACGAGGTCAAGGTCGGCGATGCACTTTCTTCATATCAGTTCAACGAGTTCAAGCGTGTCAGGGGCGCCAAGAGGATTCTGTCCTTTGGCGGCTGGGACTTCTCAACCTTTCCCGACACATACTTCATATTTCGTGAGGGTGTCAAGCCAGCCAACCGTATGAAGATGGCCACGAACATTGCGAACTTCATCAAAACCCACGAGCTGGACGGTGTCGACATTGACTGGGAATACCCCGGTGCACCAGACCTTCCCGACTTCGACCCTGGCAAGGCCGAGGACGGTCCCAACTATCTCGCGTTCCTCGCTGTCCTCAAGAACCTCCTCCCCGGAAAGTCCGTCGCCATTGCTGCACCCGCCTCGTACTGGTACTTGAAGCAGTTTCCGATCAAGGATATTAGCAAGGTCGTCGACTACATCGTCTACATGACGTACGATCTCCACGGCCAGTGGGACGCGCACAATCAGTATTAACTGCGACACGGGCAACTGCCTGCGTAGCCAGGTCAACTTGACGGAGACAAGACAGGCGCTGGCTATGGTCACCAAGGCCGGCGTTCCTGGCAACAAGATCGTCGTCGGCGTCACCAGCTACGGTCGCTCGTTCCAAATGGCAGAGGCGGGCTGCTGGGGGCCTGGCTGCAAGTTCACGGGTGACCGCCTGACTTCCTACGCGACGCCCGGAAGATGCACCGGCACCGCCGGGTACATTGCCGATGCCGAGATCAAGGAGATTATCAGTGGTGGCGGGGCCAAGCGACAGAGCCGCGTGGTGACGCATTTCCTCGACGCCAGCAGCAACAGCGACATCCTCGTCTACGACAACAACCAGTGGGTCGGATACATGAGCGAGAGCACCAAGGCCGTCCGCGCCAAACTGTACGCAAGCTTGGGCATGGCAGGCACCACAGACTGGGCCAGTGACCTACAAGACTTCAACTCCGTTCCCAAGCCGGCCAAGGACTGGGCCTCCTTCATTGCGCTGGCGGCGAGCGGCAGCGACCCGAAGGAGAGCACTACGACCATCGGCAAGTGGAAAGACTTCACCTGCGAGACTGATGTCGTTGCCGATCCGTTCAGGGTGACACCTCAGGAACGCTGGAAAGCCGTGGATGCGGACAGCGCGTGGCGTGAGGTTGTCTCCAAGTGGTTCAGCACCGACAAGGACCAACACCTGACCTTCTCCGAGTCGCTCGAGCGGACCCTGAAATCGGGTGCCTCCAAGCGCTGCGAGTCATTGAACGGGCAAAAGGACAACTGTGACGAGTTGATCGATTGTCCAGATGGCGCCAACGGTGACAAATCGGGTCCGGCGGCGCAGTTCGCCTGGAACTCCATTATCCAGATCCACAAAATGTACCACACGTATCGAACGACTCTGTTGCAATTGACAGGACCGTTCGCAAACGGTGCCGACGACATGGAGGACACGTTTGCGCCTATTCCCGAGGAGAAGACGAACCAGTGGCTAAACATATTGATTGATCTCTTGACGATTGGGACCCTCGGCGGAGCTGGGCCCTTTTTCAACGGATTTCTCAAGACGCTGCCGGCCTTCACGGACTCCAAGACGTTCGACAACACCAAGGACACCGTTCTGATGCTCATGGGCCAGACTACGACGCTGGCAAAGGACATGCTTTCGAGTCCAGATCAGGATCCCTGGACCCCTCAGGAGCAGAACAAGTTCTCCAACTACATGAACCAGGTCATCTTCGGCTGGATGAATGCCACGGAGTACACCCTCGGCAAGCTTCTTGGGGGCGAGAAGGAATACGTCACGGTGCTCGGGAACCTCATGTCGGAAGGCAAGCTCATCGTCGGGGCGAAGAAGGGTGACCCTCAGAAAGACCCCACGGCCGGCGAAATAGAAGCTAATCTCTTCAAGACCATCTACGGCTACTCTATCCCTGCCCTATGGCGACGCTCTAAGACGTACGCCTTCGTCCTTAACTCTGGCGAGGGCTGCAGCGGCAACCCTCTCAGCAAATATGTCGACGACGACACCGCAGAGGCCACCAAAGTCTGTCACGATGGCACGCTCTACTACCTCGTCGACCCGAAAGACGACGCCCGGATCTGCGAGTGTAAGCGGGTGACTGACGTGGGTCCCTGCCAGACCACCTGCCGGGACAACAAGTTCTCAGTGCCTGTAGGCCTGGACAGACTTGGTGACTTTGGTGGGCTTTCCGTCGCCGATCTCGTCAAGGGCTCTGTCAACACGTGGCGTCATAACAACAAAGAGAACAAGCGCCTTAATATTACACAAATGGCGCTGGAGAAGTCAACCCAATCTGACCTGCTCGATATCAACATCCAGACTCCAGGGTTCGTTCAGCTTCCCGTCTGCAGCCCCGACCGCGCATTCCAGTCCTGGGAAACCGGCAAGAAGGGCGGTAGCGACAACTACCCCTGCGACATTCCTCCCGGCAAGGACCACTGCGGCGAATCTTCGTTCGAGAATCGTGGTAGCGATGCCTCTCCCAAAGTGGAGGACTGCAAGCAGATCATCAAGAACATTGAGGGCGATGGCTCGACCGAGTTCACTCACCGCATCACCGGCCACCGCGAGATTCTCGACTTCGGCTCGTGCCACTTTGGGATTGAGCGTACCGGCGGCACCGGCGGTGCGGTAGAGTTTAGGGTCGGCGGGCAGGATGTCATTGATGTTATCAATGAATCCATCAAGCGCTTTGGCGGCAGCGGTAGGATCGGTGCCAAGGGAGTCATGCCTTGCTCCGGCACGACGGCTGGGACTAAGGTGAACGTGGAATGGGGCATCTACTGAGGTCTGCTGATGGCGGTCACATAGACCTGAATATAACTGTCGTCTGTAACTAGGCAGTCTTATAACGCTGACAGATGTTACTCTCGCGACATGATGTTAAATGCGTTGATTGATTGTCGTCTCTCTACACATCTCTCATCCTGTGAATAATAAGATACCTAAGCGTTGCGATAAGATTTGTTCAAGAGCTGAATGTAGAAATATACTGCTGACGTGCTGTTGATATTTCTACTCCTTTTTAACTAGGCATTAATTCCTCCATGTTAATACACTTAGGCTGCCATAAGTCAGTCTCATTCACTAACCAGATCGGCCCTCGTCCCAGGCGGGTACCACGGGAGCCATATAGAAGCCCGCTGCCCCGAAGTGTAGCCGGTGTGAACAACCTCCCCACCATCCAGTCAGCAGAGCTATGCCCAAGCAGCTGCTGCTGCGATACCGGTCGAACGTTTCCGCTTCGTACTGATCTTACCAGCGGCCACATAGGAACGTAACACCGCTCATCCCATCTGCACACCCTCTCACACCTAATAAACTCTCCCTCCCATCCTACCCATGCTCTCAGCTCTTTGATTCCATCTCTCCACTGCCTAGATAGTCTTACTATCTCAAGTGATGCCCCCTTCTCAAGCGCATACCAGGCCTTCTCAATCTCAAAGCCGACTTCTAGTAACATCCCACAGATACCACCCATAACCTCCTCAACTGACTCTTTCAAACTTCTCTCCCGTGAGCTGAGTGGCGTATTAAGTAGTCTGGTATATCGATATCGACACTTCGAATATGTGTCGTCGAAAAGCTGCCCATGGATGTTCCAAGTCTCCTTATCAATCTCATGGGGATACTCTAGGAACGACACTAGGAAGATATGGTTTTGCCCCCTTATCCTGTACAGCCAGTTCTTCACTTGTGTCACGTTACCCTCGTCCCCAGCCCAACGTATCGTCTGCTCCATAGCCATCAAGTGCCAAGCAATCTTCTGTGTGATTTCCCCCAGTGTCCCGGTCCATTCCATCCCACTACAATTCAGAGTGTCTCTTAGCATCTCCTCCGTCTCCCTGGTCAACTCTTTCGCGAGCTTCTCTGAAGCTCCCCCGAGATGATGCGACCTCCGCCTCCGGCCCAATTCATCCAAAGCCAGATCCCTGTTCTGTTTCTTCCCCTCCCCAATCCAATATCCCTCAGCAGTTAAATTCAGCCTCTCCTGCTCCTCTTTCACCATCACGCCCCAAAAACCCGGCGAGTACCAGCTTACGATTCCACACGATAGGACCCTAGCCCTGGTCTCCCCCTTTCCCGGTCCCAGACCAGAAGACCCGTAGTGCCACGTTGCGGACGCAAACCATCCCCACCCCTGGCTCTTCAGAAATGGCTCGCGTTCTACGGGTCCGGTGACGTCGCGCCAGTTCGGAGGAGACGGCGGGTTTGTAGGAGTTCTTGATCGGTCTGTCCGCGTCGGCTGCGGGGGCAGCGGGTACACCGAAGTTGGCCCCTCCCCATCACCCCTCCCCACCTTCGCATCCGCCTGGTTCACCATTTGTATCTCTCTGTTCGAATCGTCTTCACCAGTATCTTGGGTCTGTGGCGCTGTTACGTTAGTCCTGCTGACCAACCTCAAGCTCTCAGTCCCAAAGTGACACCAAATTATCTCGAATCCAACGCTCATCCTCACGATACCTTCAATTCCTCCGGGTCCCCCCAACCCCCTCTCGTCCAACCAATCACACAAACCCGCCGCTCTCTCGTACTCGGATTCCATCCCGTACCACTTATCCCCTTTGCGTTGGGGGCCTGTCACGTTGCCGTAGAGGTGTAACATCTGGGTGTCAAGCTGGCCTAACCCCACCAGCGCGGCCGACTCCCCATCAAAATAAAGGGCCCTAACAGAGCGGGTGGTCTGATAGCTCAGGATGAAGCTCTGGCGAGTACTTCCCATAATGCCGTACGCCATTTCTCTGTGGTGGCCGTCAGTGTTATTCCTTCCCATTCAACGCAAAATCAAGTTATGTCCCTTATCGTCCTCGAACTCAACTTGGTGTAGAAGATCACAGCAATTAAAAGAGGAACGAAAAGAGAGGTAGGTCTCACATGTCAAACGCAAGCCACTCCGGACTCGGCGGATCATCTCCATCCATTCTCCCATGGTACAGTAGCGTGAACGCTGGAATCTCGACCGCCGCCATCGTATGCCCATTGGGAAATAGCGTGTTGCTCCACTGCTGCAGAAGTCCGTGCGCCGACGCGAAGAGATGCGGCGCTGGCGACGAGAAGTTGAAGCCCATCCCTCCTCCGGCCCTCAACCACCGACTACCTTGAATTGACAGTCCGGTCTCACTAGCGAGAGATTTTTGCTGCCGTTCAGGCTGCGCGACGCACAGCGTGAGTAAAAGAAACCAAGTCTTCATGATGGACATTGTATACTGATGAATATAAAGCATCGTTTGCATTGCGGGGTAGAAGAATCAAGATTCAATGTTGGAGTATTAGAAGGACGTCAATTTTGCCACACACTAACACACAGACTCGCGCATGAGCATTACCCTATTGGGCCGCCAGGGAACGCCCAGCGAGTCCTCGGATAATGAGAGCGCTAGCTTTTTCCCCTGTTATGCAAGGAAAACGGTCAACCGATCCACTTGGGCGTTAGGCGGTTAAGACTGGACATATGATCGAACAGCAAAAACTCACTCAAAAAGGAGGTAACAACATCAAGTGCGCGATGAACTACTTATGTATTATCCGGGGGAACGCGTTGAGATCCAGCTGTCTACATATAGATAACTGTTAGCTGAACACAGACCATGGCGAGTACCTAGCTAACGGGAGTCAAACTGCTAGATTAGCCAGCACATTGCGCACTTAGCGAGGCTAGACGCTTCTCCCTCTTCGACCACTGAACGTCGTCTAGTTCAATAACTCTCAGGCGCCTGCTTTAACGGAAAGTAGCAGATGCGTGATATGCGCCACCCTACTCAAGTATGCCATGCCGGAACGCGTCGAGATACGGCCATCCGTGTACAGCTATTGGCCTGACCTGACTGGAGCCCCACTTGCTACCCCCTGCCCGACTTGGAAATCTCGACGCGTTCCCTAGGGCCTCTGATTGGCTGGTAATAGCCTGAGTATGTCTCCACCCTCGATTGAAATCTCGACGCGTTCCGAAATAAAACCTTAATAAGTTCCAAAATGAAACCTCTTCTCCTGACTGATAGTTTATAAACTTAAATAAAGAGTAACAAGTTAACAGCCTTTTACTATAGAGAGAGAAAGAAAATAAAGTAAAGTAAGTAAGAGAGATAAAGGAAAGAAGGTTATAGGGAAGTAATAATTAAGTAGAAAGCAGGAGAAAAAAAAACTATTTTCTAATATCACGTCCACAATAGTCTGAAGTTAAAGCTGTTATAGCTACTACTAGAATTAAAAGTGGGGCTAGGGAGAGGGGGGGTTAAAGCTGTTGTTTCTAGTGGTGAAGAAGCTATTAAGATTTCTAGTAGTAAAATGCATAAAAGTAGGATGTAATTAAAGCTTAAATAAAGGTAATAATAAAAACTTAGTTTCTTATATTATATATAGTGATATAAGTCTAGAAATAGGTGAATAGGGTAGTAAATATTTTTGTGATGTTATCCTAGTCCCTATATTAACTAGCTAATTATATAATAGGATTATTAGCTAGGTGAGAAAGCCTAACTAAGTAATAGAATATAGGAGGAAGTATATAGAATTAAGAGGTAAGAAGGTGAGTTTATAAAGAGAGGATAGGAGGAGTTAGTTATAAATAGTAGATAAAAGAAAGTATAATAACTAATATATATAGCTAAATATAGAGCTATTTATTTATAATATGCAGTATTCTATTTTAATATATATATTATATAAGTATGCAGTAATAACTAATAAAGTTATAGTATATTTATATAACTATTATTAGTTAATTATTATTAAGGCTAGGGTAGATATTACTAGATTAGCTAGTAATATAATTAATATTATTTATAATTAAACCTAACTATGAGGAAACCTAGGTTTAGGACCGAATGTGGTTTGGCAAACGGTTAGGATTGGCCAGAAAAAAGTCGTGCACGGTCCATATTTCGCTGAG
>JABGLZ010000607.1:36527-66894 GCA_014705045.1 Colletotrichum theobromicola | reverse complement strand
GCTGGATGGATGGTGAGCTGTATTAAAAAGGGGGTGGTGGGCGGTGGTGGTGGTGGCTTCACAACATTGTTTGCATTGCATGGCGTTTAAGGGGAGAGCCTCTTCGGGATGGAGGCCTCGATGAGGGGGGAGGGATGGATAGACTTCAAGGGAACCTCTCCACTTTGGCTTTTTGTTTCCCCCCCATGATGGGGCTGTCGCAAGCAGCATTCTTGTACGATGATGGGACTGGGACCAACACCTTCCTCACTTTTGGCATGTGTTGTCATGTCACAAAGATGGCACAAGTTTCTTGCGGGTCGCGAGAAGTGAATTGTAATATATAGACCACAAGACCAATTCTAGACATTAAGTCCGCAGCCATGCTGAAATGGTGAAAGAACTATGAACTTTTCATGGGAAGGTTTTGTTTTCCCTCCATTCTTTGGGTCTTGCCATGTAGAAACACATCCCACAGCCTCTCGGGTGTATAAGACACACAAGAAATATTCGAAAGGCTCGCTTGCTCGTTGAAATTCAAAAGGTCATTCATTGATCGCCGTCCGTTACGATCATTATTTAGCCACCGGTGACCTGCCTCGGTGGCGATCCATCTCTCATATTTTTTTTCTACACACTTTCCCGTCAAAACACAATCACGAAGCCGAGTAAAACTTAAAGGTTCCAAACTCCCAGTACGCCGTCTCAAAGGCGTCGGGGTTGTTGGCCTGGAAGTCGGAGCAGCTCGTCCCGCCGCAGCCCGAATCGGCGTACTTGGCCTCGACGAGCGAGCCGCAGACGTCAATGTTGATGATGAGCGACTGGTTCTTGAAGTGCGACGACATGTCGCAGGCCGTGTTGGGGAAGTCGGCGAGGGCCTCGCCCCAGGCGCTCGGGTCCGGCGAGCTGTTGGTGATGTCGGACGGCGCGCTGTCCCGGGCGAACTGCCACACGCGGATGCCCTCGTCGCGCCACTCCATGGCCATGTAGCCGCCGCCGCCCTTGTTGAAGGCGGCGCCGTACGAGGAGGTGGTGCCCTCGACGCCGCAGCCGGCGTTGGAGTTTGTCGAGTTCTTGCAGTCCGTCTCCAGGACGCTGCCCGTCTGCTTGCGCTTGACGTTCATCTCGCAGCCCGAGGTGGTGTGCAGCGTCATCTGGTTGCCGTCGGTGCCCTGGTTGATGGCCTCCATGACGTCGATCTCGCCGGCGTCAGGCCAGTTGTTGGGGTCCGAGAACCACAGCGCCGGCCAGGACGCGCACCCGTAGGGGGTGTGCTTGACGTCGAAGACGAAGAGGCCCTTGTCGTACTGCGTCTTGGACTCGACGCGGACGGAGAAGCGGCCGGTCGAGGCGTCCGGGGTGGAGCTCGGGCCGACGGAGCTGTCGACGCGGAGCACCGCCGTGTCGGTGGTGGCGTAGGTCAGGTTCTTTTGTTTGGCTGAGGTTCAGTTTGCTGGTCATGTCAAGGTAGGAAGTGATGGTGAATGTACCCGTGATGCCGCCTCATCTGCGCCGACGTAGTGAACCATTCCTCCCGCTGTCGGGCCCAGTTAGTATGCCTGCTGCGCCGGGCAGTCGAGTGTGAGTGGAACAACACACTTGGGTCATATCTGTTGAAGTAGTTGAACTTGTCAAAAAAGTCCTCTCCAGAGTCTGTGTTGGGGTTTCCATTGTCATCAGTCGGGGATTTCTATTGTTGAGGAGGAGAAGTCCTCGCATGGTTGGTCCGTACATGTGTCACTGAGCGTATACGACAGCTTGGAGTAGTCTGGGTATCGGTTTGCGTTGGCTTGGGTGACGGCGACGGCGACGATGATAACGATGAGAATGATGATGGCGGCACTAACACCGGCCCAGATACGCTTCGTCCACCCCCTGGGATCCCACCAGGCGGTGGTGGGCTTCTGGCTGAGGCGCTCGTTTGAAAACCCGTATTCGCCCATGATGTTGTAAGTCGAGTCGTTCATGGAGTCCGGGTACGGGGAGAATCCCCTGGGCCAGTCTGGAGTCTTTATCTCGTCTCGAAAAAGTGGATGCACCAGCACCTTTGGGGGGACGACGAGAATCTCCGCAAAAGGTTTGGCCTTATTGGGCGAGGCGATGAACGAGTGTGGCTGCGCCACGAAGGCACTCGGGGGAGGAGGAGGGTGGTGAGGTTTCTTCAGGCCCTGTTGACGGGGCCATGTTGCGGCAGCGCGAGGCCTCGGACCCGGTGTGGGGGTGGGAAGCAGCGGTTCTAGATCGAGGGCGACGGCTCTTGATTTGCGTTTTGGTCTGGGAATGACAGGTTTCGGGCCCTTCCAGTATTCGAACGGAGTGTAGCCGAGTGATGAGTTTGGCCCCAGATTTGGAACCATCGTCTTCAAGCTGATACGCTCCCCGATTTAAAATCAGAGCGTCCGGATTACGCCTATCATACGCACTACGTACGCGTGTACGTTGCTGGTGGATCGCTCTAACAACCCGGGCCCAATGGGCGACTAGTCGAGTTGCCAGACTCCAACTGTGTCTGCAGGGGATGCCGATACGTCTCGCATCAGGGGGAGTCTGAAGAGCGCGCAGCTGCCAGTCCAAGGCGCGGGATTCTCGTATTATTGAGCCAGCTTTGAGGCTAGTATAGTATGGCGTGGTATGCCGGGGGGATGAACCGTGGCTCGGTGAGCGCCGGCAGCGGTGAAGATATGGGTACTTTGGATGAGTTTGGTGTGGCAGCTGTGTGTGAAAGCGGCGCAGTCCTCGCAGAGGCATGAAATGAAATTATGGAGAGATATTAAAATGGAAGATAGTGTAAACGCCAGGTACCAAAATTAAAGGCTGAGAAGAGATGAGGGAATAGGAGAGGCTCACGATGAACCGGAGGTGGGCAGACCGGAAAGAAATAAGCATCGTCGTGGGCTCCTCCGTCAAAGACACAACACACAAAGTTCGCCGCCGAGGCCACGACGCGGGGGCAGAGACATGACACAAGGTGCCCAACAAGTAACCGCCAACTTGGCAATTGAGCTTCAGCAGTGCGTCCGAGGTATGGGTGATCCCCTGGACGCTGCGCAGATGCCAGGGGTAAGGCATAAGGAAACAAAAGAACGACTGGCACCGCCGCCGGACGCCAAGTTCGGGCTCGGATGCAACTGGATGACGGCGCCGACCACGAGAGCTTCGGGAGCTAGTTTGGCATGTCTCGCAGGCTTCTGCAGAGCATTGAGCCAGACCAGACCAGACCAGACCAGGGCGACGGGCGACGGGCGACACTCTACACGAACCTTGACAGGCCGGGGGGGTTTGGGTGTGTGAGGTACTATTAGTGGACTCAGACCTGAGGTGCATCGCAAAAGTCAAGTCTGTCATGCTGGCCGCTGATGGCTGGCCGGTGCGTCCGGGGTGTCGTGTCTGGGAAGAAGCTTCCTGTTCATGCTTTGGGGCCAGAGACACCTCTCGGGCATGAAGGAAGGGGCAAAAGAGGACAGCGACGGAACATCTGAAGTGGACGTGCAGCACGTCGTGACAGGGTCCTGTCTTGGTCTCTGGAGTGGGATCTTGGTAGACCACGGCAGGGAGCGAGGAAAGAGAAACATAGATGGGATGGAATGGGGGACTGCCGGCCGGGGTCCTTTCTTTCTCTGCTCATCCACTCCACGAGACTCCACGAGGAGGAACCAAGCTTTTTTCTCCAGCTGGGTCGACTTGACTTCGACCGGATGTCAGCTCCGCCGTTCGTCATGGAGATGGAACGGAACGACGAGAAAGAACATCTGCCTCGGCTTGATGGTATCCCTCGGCGAGTGCGTGTTGGCTGTCGCTCGGTCAGTCCTGGAAAACGAGTCCGAAGTGCTGGTGCAGGTGCAGGAAGAAGAAGCAAAAGAAAGACCTGACGTTGAACTCGGATGATGCGGCCGGGCTCGATCGACACTTCATAGCGCCTCAAAGCGCGCCGCCTGCAGGTGCCACAGTGCCATGGCGTACAGGGCGGACAGCGCACCTGCGCTAGAGGGCTTGGCGACAGGAGCCAAGTTGGGCGCTGAAGCCAAGTCTTGGTTGGGCCATCAGACACACGAAGGCGTTCGGTTCCTTTCCCGTGTCCACTGAACTACACCGTTAAAAGTCTCAACGTTGCTTTTGTCTCGCCAGACGCAGGCACGACAGGGAAAGAAAGCGAGGTAATAAAAAGCCAAATTAATGGAATAGTGAAAGCTTACCTGTTAACCGTCCCCATACACATGTCCCTGGCCTCACACCTCCGCAAGGGCTCCGCGCCGCATGAATGGACATCAGCCCGCTGACAGAACCCAACATCTCGTGTCGATCTGCGCTTGGAATCCCGCATTCGGATCAGGCTTGACTTGCCCACTGCCGCTCGTGCAGCCAAGAACTCAATGGAAGAAAAGAAGGGTCGGGTGAAGGGTGGACGCTCGCATATGAACCGAGTCGATCAGCTCTCGCAAACCTGGTCTCTACGAGTTGGTGGGCTGAGGCTGCATCGGAACTACTGGCGAACGCTGCCGAGAAAGCCAAAATATCAGAAGCAAGCCTCGAAACTCTGAGTCTCAATCAACAACCCTCGACACTCGAACGAGCCAACAGCCGCATCGCGATGCCGAAGCTGCCCAGTATTTAAGCTTACCACAATGGCGTTCCACGTCTGACTGGCTATAAGCTCGCGATGCTTCAGCTGCCAACTTTCCCCGTTCTTGACTTCCCCCCTGCCTCTCGCCCTCACCCTCTGGCTCCATTCCAACTTGCCGGAACTTGGAAACTGGTTGACATGCATCATCACATCATCGGCATCGGTTGGTTCTTGGCCAACGCTCCACGAGTCTCCGACTCAGAGCTTAACACAAAAATCCAGAAAACGAGATAGAGGAGAAGGACCGCTGCGACTGTTTCAACAACCCGTCAATCAAGCTACGGACAACAAATATAGGCCGGAACGTCCAATGCTCCATGTCCCACGTTTCCCACCCTGCCTGATCTTCGTCTCAACTTTCCCCCCCTTTCAAGCGCCCCCCAAAACCCAACCAACCCCTGCTCGCCTGATGTCTTGACTGTTGCTTCCGAACATTGACGCAGCCAATGACCACCCGCGGCGCCGCCCTCGTCGACCCTGACTGTCACTTGAGCCCCGACACATCCAACTCTTCTGACAAGTCTTACCGAACCACCAAGCCTGCCCGTCTGGCACGAACCCGGGATCGCTGGCGCGAGCATGCCACAAAAGAAAATGTGTCCGCCTCGTCCGGTTCTCGGCTTTGGACCTGCTGAGCCAAACGATCCCGCATGAATCTCGAGGCCATGAAACCGTCAACGTCGCTGCGAACTCACCAGTCGGCTTTCACCCCTTACCTCTTCGCCCTAGAACATTGGTTACAACCACGCAATCGTCCAATGGTTCTTCGTCTTAGCTCGCACCGACTTCTGTACGGGGCTCATCAAATTCTTTTCTGCATTATGCCTCCCGCCCTGATTTCTTAACATCGTCGCGGTCTTCTCGTGCCCTTTTTTTTTTCCCCAACCATGGCTCGACGAGTCGCCATCTCGATGGTCGTCTGCATTCCGCCCCGCCGAACAAGCCTGCTGCCTGGTGCTAGTTCCGGCCCTTTAATCCTCGTCCTCTTCTACTCGGGCCCGCTTTGACTGCCGAGACTCTTCTTCATTGAGTCCGTATCCTCTTTTGGACGATGAACTCTGCTCCACCTCGGACAAAAACTTATCAACGTTGAAGGGGTCTCCCGCGTCCTTTTCGAACTGTACTGGTCCCTCCCTCTCCTGTAAAGTATACTTGTTAGCTCTGGTCTTCACTGCGCTACGAGCTGGCGTGCTTACCTCGACGTCTTCTGTGCCCTTGAATGTTCCCCTACCAAGGGCCTCGCCGAAGCGGCTGGACTTCTGAATCTTGGCCATCTCCTTGTCGCCCGCAGCCTCGTCCTCTTCGTCGTCCATGTTGGCCCGAGGGCGATAGATGTTGTTGATGACTTCTTGTGCTGCAAACAGCGGCTTGTCGTAAGGGTTGTCCTCGTTGAAGCCGCTGTCAAAGCCGCTGGTCTGATTGAAGAGTCTTGAATCGTACATCGTCTCCTTGGACTGTGTGGGTTTCGCAAGGCCGAGCGCAATCTTTTCAGAGATATCCCGGTTCTGCTCCCTGGCCATGACTTGGACCCTCCTCTCGGCTCCCATCCGTGACTGACGTAGCTTCCTCTCCTCCTCGCGCATCCTTTCCTTTCTGGCTCGCTCTCTCTCCCGCACTTCAGAGTCCTCTGAGCCGTCGGAGTCTTCCGAGTCAGAGCCGCTGTAGCTGCGCGACCGTGACCTTGACCTTGAGTCGCGTCGGCCGGCTCCAGCGCGCTCTTCGCGGGCCTTCTGCGCCAGCATCCTCAGGTTCTCCTCCTTTTGCGCCTTCTCCTTCTCCGCGAGTCTCTGCTGCATGGCCGCGCGCTGTCTGACTTCTTCGCGAGCGTGTCTGTCAGCAACGTATAGTGCCTCGGAGAACTGCGCAAACTTGTCGTTGATTGCCACGTCCTGAAGGCCTCGGCCATCGGCGGCCAATCTCTTGTCCAGGGGCACTGTGAAACCCTTGGGGTTCTTCCAGTTGGACACTGGCGGGGGTATACGCCAGTCCTCCTGGTCCTTGGCCGTCAGCTTTCGTGGCGGTGATCTCAGGACAGGAGGAGGAGGGCTCGGTGGTCCGCGGGGGATTTTCTTGTGCTTGAACTTGGGGGGCTCCATCGGGTCCCGTTGCCTCTCCACAATCTTCATGATGCGATCTTGCTTCTTGGAGTTGTCGCCCATCTGGTTTGCCGGTGTGTATCGCACGAATGTCGGATCCTTGCGGTTTCCAACATTGACGTTCTTGGGCTTCTGAGCCGCCACCGCGCCGCTGACCAACGCTGCCAGGGCATTCTTTGTTTTTTCCGCCGTCGCAGCGACTTCTTCTTCGCTCGGTCGGCTAAGATCGATCTCGCCCGCGTCGGCGCGTTGGCGGAGGGGAATAAGGTCCTTGAATGAGGTGTGCACGATTCTATCCTCGCTGTGACCCTGACGCGCAATGGCGCCGTAGTCAAGCTTTCCCTCGGCATCGACCTGAATCGCGAGCGCGTTGCTTGCCGATGCTCCCTTCTTGCCCATATCTTGCGGGTACTGTGCAACTGGGATCTCGGGGAACGCGCCGCCATCGCCAAAGTCTTCGGGGCCTCGAGGCCGCCATCCTGCGCGTTGTCCGTACGGTGGAGGACCGGATCTCTTGAGCACGATCTGGGTCTCGTCGAGCTGGCCGGCGCCTACGATACGCGGGCCGCGTTGCTGGGCGCGTGCTGGAACCTCTTCATCTTCACCGGTGTACTTGGGTTTCGGGAGGGCCGCGGCCAGAGATGCGGCGATGGAAGCCATGATGGACGACGGCTGGTTCGTGAAGCTATGGTTGAAGAGTTTGGGGGAGATGTCACCTTGAAATTCAGAGGCAGGTTATGCGCCTGTCCGGGTACGGTTTAGCGTGAAATCGAAAGTGGGGCACCGCTCAGGTACCTGTTGAGCCAGCACCTTCCCGCCGAGCTTCATCTAACTCAAGCCTCAGCACAACATCGCCGCCATATTACGAAAGGTTTCGAAGAACCACTCCTTCATCGTATCATATGCAGAACGTGTTGATCTTCATTTTGAAAACTTATAATGGTTCGGAACTCTTCGTATCGCCCGACAATCAAGCTCGCTCACTCGGCCAGCATACGTTGATCGGAATACTCAGTATAGGCGTCAAACAAACGAAGGAAGGCGGCGAAAATGGACAGATTCGCCAATGACGTTAGTAAAATCTCGACGTCTAAGATGGTATCAAGTGGCTATCTCATGCGTTGAGGTCATTTACGAATATTGGTTTAGGTTACAAGTGGGTATTGGCCTCGTTATGTACAGCGACAATATTTACAAAGAAATCAGGAGACAATGCCCCCGTCTTTAACACCAGTCGATTACTCCTTGCGGCACAATTTGCTGTTCTGAGACGGCAAGTTGCCCATGATCATCTCCGACATCTCCCAGTTCTCGGATCCGACACCGTTCTGGGCGTAGAAAACGTCGTTGGGGTCGAACCTCTTCTTGAGCTCGAGAGCCTTCTCGTACTTGGTACCCCAGAAAGCCTGGGTGAAGTCAGGCTCAATGTAGTCCGACTCGGACATGTACGCGCCGGCGCCGGGTGACACGTCGCGCCAACGCTGCATCCAGTCGAAGGTGAGGGTGTCGCTAGCATTCTTGATGACAGACTCGTCGGCAGTGGGATCCCAAAGGGCGGCCGTGATGCAGTGCATCACAGTCTCGCGCCAAGCAGAGTTGACGGCGTTGTCGGGGTATCCCTCGGGTGCGGCAAAGATGTTGAAGGCGACAATGTAGCCACCGTCCTCGACAACAGACTTGATGGCATCGAAGGTGGCGTTCAGCTTGGTCTCGTCCTCCCAGTTGGCCTTGGGAAAGAGACGACTGGCCTGGCGAATGGCGTTTGATCCCCAGGGCTCAAGAGGGAACGAAACAGACCAGGCATCATAAAAGTTCTCGTACTCTGTGTAGACGGGCTCGACGTTGAGGCCAATTCCGGCCCACTTCGCGAGGAGAGGCGCCGTCAAGTTGCGAAGCTCCGCCTCTGTCATGTTCGGCGCCCACCAAGGGCCCATGTCGAAGGCGAAGGAGGTGCCGAGGTTCTGGATACGGAAGTATCCGTAGTTGGCGTTGTCGACGGCATACTCGATGAAGCCATCGAAGTAGAAGCGCAGCGCCGTCCAAAACTGGTCGGTGGTCACGTTGTCGCCGGTTGAGAACGCAAAGGTAGCAGTGCTAACCTTCATCTTGGGGTAAGCCTTGACGACGGCGGACGTCACGACACCGTACGTTGAGCCACCACCACCCCGCATGGCCCAGAAGAGGTCCGTGTTCTCGGAATCGCTTGCAGTAACGAATCGGCCATCGGCAGTAACGACTTCAAAAGAGAGAACGTTGTCGGCAGCCATGCCGTACAAGCCTGACAAAGGACTATGGCCACCTCCCTGGACGTAGCCACCCATGACACCAACGGTCTGACCTTCGCCGCCGATGGCAGTGACGCCGTTCTTGTTTGCTGCCTCATAGACCTCGAAAGCCCGAACACCTGCACCGAGCTTGAAGGCAGGACCACTGTAGGAGTCCTGCTGGTAGCTTTCGAAGAACTTGATCTCGTTGAAGTTGTGGGTCCAAATGGACAGCGAGCCGGCACCCGTGGACTTGGCACCGAAGTCATGTCCGGTGTTCTTGACGACAAGACGGAGGTTGAGGTTGCGGGCGAAGTTGATGGCCAGTTGAACGTGAGCCACAGTGGTGGCCTCGACAACATACGAAGGCAGACCGCCAACCTTGCAGCTAGTCTCGCCGACGTTGAGGGTCGGAGGCATGCAGTTCAGCCCTTCGAAGAGGACGGAATTGATGGCAGTAGGATCTTCGGTGTGGTAGTACGAGCCGTTGACCCAGTTTGTGGTCAGGAAAGCGCATTTTGCCTCGTCATAGTTGCCAAAGTCGTCATAGCACACGGACGCTTCAGGAATAGTTTTGGTGAGAGCACCGCCGAGAAGGAGGTCGAAGACACCCCAAATCAGGCTGTTAGGGTACAGGATGTCTCCTGGGTAGGTCTTGCATCGGCCAAAGAGAGATCTCTTGTTGACCGAGGTGGCATCCTCGAAGCCAAAGAGGGAGATGTTGGACAACTCAAGAGTCGTCAGATTGGCGAGGACGGCATCGGTCAGCTGGACCTTCTCTTGGTCATTGAGACCAGCAGAGGTGCTTGCGACGGCGACATTGGCAACCTCCGCAGCCGGAGCAACGGTGGAGTTATCGGCAGCTGAGAGAGATCGTCAGTCAGAGACGGTCTTGGTCAAGAACACCCAGAAATACTCACCGATTTCTTGGCCATCGACCTTGACTGTCTGAGCCGAAACCAGCTGGCTGACGGACAGCAGAGCCGCCGTCCAGACAGAACGCGTCGAATACATGATTACCACGTGGATTCAAACGTGAAGGGCTGCTAACGGACGAATAGGTGTGGGAGAGGTGACCACCAACACGGGAAGAGGCGCATCAAATATATCAAAACTCCGAGGTCGACAACAATGGCAGCGGGGTGAACGCGTGGAGACCGAGATGAGCAATGGAACGCTGGACTGGACGGTTGGACCAGAGCCCAAGTTGGTGGACACAGCAAGACCAACTACGGAAATGGCTTCGCTACGCCACCAACAAGATCGAATGATACGGCCGGCAAACGGGTGTGGAGGCTGAATGGCAATAGTTTTTGGTCGTACGCTTTCTCCGTATACGAATTGACGCAGGGCAGAGTATCCGCGGCCAAGAGACAATATTTGCAGGGCTCTTTTAGAACCATTCCACTCGCAGAACTCAAGATCGGGGGCGAAGAGACGAAGAGGAGCGACCATCGACGGGCGAGGTCCCGGACGGGCGCGACTGATGGCGGATGCACAGCAGGCATCATTCCCTGGGTCATGGTACTCCTTTGATTACAGCAGCCAGAGGACTTCCTGCGTAGGGCCCCTTGAGGGAGATGAACAATGCCAGCCTGAATGGAATTGGGTAAGAGGCAAGGAAGAGGCGGCGAGCAGAGTGATACGGCGCCGACGGACGGCAAAAAGCCAAACACCAACACAAGCTCGGAGAAGGAAGGCAAAGTGCTACAGTGATTTGACCCCCGTCGTCCACCTCGATGTGCAGCTTCATCTCCACTTAGACCCGGCCTGGTCAAGGATCTCAAGCATCCGGCACAGATTGGCGGCCGTTGAGTGGCTGGACGTTGGAAATCGGAGTCTGCAGCTCTGGCTCCTTGGCCGAGATGGCGGCCCCCGCACCAGACTCAGTAGCCCGACCCCTTGCCATGCATGTCGTTGTCATCTCGGTCCTGGTCAACGTTGGGGTGTGGAGGCATGCCGACCTGACCGGCGCAAGATGCCCGGTCAAGTCAGCTAGACGGTTTGTTGACCGACCGGAGTATCTGCGCATCGACATTCCGCGGAGGTAGGTCTCTCTGGGGGAAAGTTGCGCTGCTGCCAGCTGATGTCCCCTTCTCCAAAAGTGCAAGCAAAACATATCAGCTCTTGTTTGGACGAACCAGTCTCGCTGCGCCGTACGTCAGGCTCGGCCGACTGAGTCAAGTCAAGAGTCCAGTCCGGTTTCTTTCTCTTCCGGCTTCTTCAACTCGCATCTTTTCTTCTTCTTCTTCTCCACGAGGTCCACTTGGCGGTTTTGCCATTCGCCGCTTGATCCACATGGCCAACACTACCTTGAGTCGGGCCAGCGTTTAGTGTGCGGTTGGATGCGATGGGAGATGCGCAAGTATAAAATATTGCCGTGGGTTTCTCTTGCCCACGGTATCCCGGCGACTTGCCATATTCGGGTTGTTCGCTAACAAGGTCTTGCTGGGCACCTCGAGAGTTCCGATCCTTCGCGCACGAGACGGCCTGCAAAGAGACTGGAGAATGGGGCACTTTTTGATCAAGGCACAGTCACTCCTGATTCCAGGCGAGGATTTCGCTAGCGATTCAGAGACGTCCCATGGAGGGCTTGGGACCTTCGTCGCAGAAGGGAAGCTCCATGCTGGGAATGCAGACCGGCCGTTTCGTTTTGTTGGCTTGTTTAAATTCAGGAACTATCCGTCATCCCTTTTTACCTACTCACATTCAAGCTTAAGCCTGTTTGACCAACGCTTTTCACTTGAGCACTGAACCAACTTTGTCGGGCGATTACGCAGCGTTCATCTCAAATGTCGGGGCTCGGGGCGAGTTCCTGGCAATACATTCCGAACCCTCATGGCTTCAGCTGAGTAACATCATCTTCGAGGCCGAAACCCGCTCGCTTCTTCGCCTCCGTGTCGGCCGCGCGAGATTTACCCTGATGGAAATCTGCGCTTTTGTGATTCTGGGGTGGTTGCTCGGCACGAGAGGGGACATGCTCTGCGCGGGACAGGGGTCAATCACACCCGGCGCGAAAATATATGAAGTTCCCATGCAATTTCTGCGCCGGTGGACTCGCAAATCCTGCCGGAGCATCGGAAGCCGCACCGCTTCCCGCAAGTGATCACCAACAAGCGGCGGCGCAGAGGCCAGCTCTTGATGCTATCTTATCGCCTGCCTGCTCAGTTGGGTTGGAGTTTGGTTTCGCCCGATGATTCCAGACTATGAACGTCGAGTTTTTGGGGAGGGCATTCTGAGATGTCGACCAGTTCTGCTATGAATGACACGTCGATTTCTCACTGATCTGGTTGACTGCATCTAACAATCAACCAACAGCCACACCCACGTTGAGCCTGACAGCACGGCACTCGCTAATTCCCCGGCTGTCATGCAGTGCTCATTTCTTCACACCAACAACGCGTTTTCTCTCGGCTTTTGCACGTCTTCAGCGGCGCAGCAGCTCTCACATGCGTGTATCTGCCATCAAATTTCCCGGACCAGGTCGGCCGACACTTGTTGGAACCAGCAAGCCTGCCCGCAGCACCCGACACCCGACCATCACCAACTTCTCCTCGGTCAGGTGAAGCTAAGTTTGGGCAAACCCCCTATCCCGATGCAGTGCATCGGTGTCAAACACGGGAAAGTCACACAATCCCCATCCTCATTCTTTCTCCTTCACTGCCTCGCCGCCATCTGAAGCAGCCACACTAGCAAAAAGCCCTTTGGTGTGGGAGGGGTTTCATCTGGTCCGAACGCTTCTGCGGAACCCCGGTGTGTGATGGCGTACCTGCATCCCGGGATCCCGCCTGAACAACGTCGACGTCGTTGGAGCTGGGTCCTCTTCATCCAGCCAGTACCAAACCAATACGAGCGCACTCGCGATTCATCCAAGAACCGGCAACCTCCCAGCCAACTGATCCACTATCCCGCGCCTTTTTGTTGTGTTCCTTTTCGGCCCCACGAACCAACTGGACCGTAACATGGGGAATCGTTCGATATCCCATCCAAGGCAGAGAGGCAAAGACAGAGAGACACAGAGGCCCGAGAAGCTCCACATTCCCACTGGGGCGAGATGCAGCCCGCGATCGCAGATACGTACTTCGGTCCCCCGCTCTGCAGGCCAACATCCTACAGGTCGCAGCTGCATCAACCCGCCTGCAGAACCCATTCACTTTAATTTCTTCCATGCTCAGGTTAGTTCCAGGCCAGGCAGCCGTGGAGAGAGCAGATGCTTCTTCGGCTTCCTTTCCTTTTTGATAACCGGAAAACGGGTCCGCAAAGAAGAGGACGCGATCCGTCTTTGCGCACCCCCCCGGTCTTCAGCAACCTAAGTTGTTAGCAACCCAACGGAGACTCTCAGACATGAGCCCATTTCCACGCCGTTGGCAGCTGTCAACTATATCGAACTTGGAACTGTTCACGCGGAATGGCGGCGGCTGGTCCCCTCCGGCTGTACTTGGTACGCCACGAAAATCTCAACGGTCGCAAGTGCTGTCACGGGAAAAGCAAGGTAAGGTAGCATCTTTCTGGGCGTCTTCCATGGCACGGCCCCAAGACAGATCGACGGGTGGGATGGTGCGGGAGGTACCAATTCCAAACTTCCGGTCCTCATACTACCATCCACACAGGGCTGGACCGTCTGTTCCAATCTCTCTGGCCTCTTCTTCTTCTCTGAGCCACTCGCCATAATGCATCCTCGGCTCCCTCTGCGGCGAACGTATATCCTTGCCTTGGTATAAACAAGGGGTGCGTGGATGGGCCGTCCGTAGTGTACGCAGTAGGGTTACCACCGTCCGCAGGCCCAAGTGATGTGCTCTCCCTCTTGCTCCCTCTCTCTTCAAGGGGTCTCCCGTTCTTGCATGGCCACACCCACCCACACGAGTGGTACAGAAGCTGTTTTGGAAGAAATCCGGCGCCACTTGGGGCTGGACTTCCCAGGCAGAGGTCACCGAGAGGTCAAGGTCCGCCGCCCTTCCGTTTGGCTCACGCTTTAGTGACCCTGTCGCTGCAGAAAGTGGGAAGGGAAGAAAGAAGGAAAGGTAGACCCTTTCACCTCGCACTAGGGCCTAATATGTGTGCCTCTTGCGAAGGAGGAGCCTGCCTGGTAGGTGTTGTAGGCGCGCAGTGTGGCCAAAGTAATCTGCGTATTCCATGGCCAGCAGAGCCAAGGAAACAAAACGACTGGCCCTACTCTGTGGTTCCGAGGACTTCAACTTAGGTGTTATGACATATAGCGAGCCCTCACCCTTCTCGAACCTTTCATTGAATCGATTTCCGCGGCCACGTGTTACGAATCTGATCTGTATCAGCCAGCCAAGGCTCCTTTGAGCTTGTAAGCCTGCGTGGCACATCGAAGGAAGCAAAGACGATAATCACAGCCGGCCATGTCGCAGGCCATCGCGGCTCTCGTCTACGCGGCGCAGGAGGCCCGGGACACAGCGACGACGACGACGACGGGAGCGGTCTCGGCTGCCACGACATCTTCGACATTACCACCCATCAGCGACGACTACCCGTACCCGGAGACGGGGCTTCAACAGATTGGATTCTTTATTCTCTTCTTCTTCCCGGCTTTGGCGCTTATTGTGGTGGGATTGAGGGTGTATAGTCGAGTTAGCACGAAGCAGTTCGGATGGGGTAAGTTGGATCGTTGAAGCTGGCTTGTCCAGTTGATACTCGCGAGATCTGGACTCTGTGACTGACTATAGCCTCCAGATGACGGCCTGATATGTTTTGCAATGGTACGTCCCAGACATTTACCTCGCGTTGAACCGACTAACACAAGCAACAGGCGGAGTCCATCGCCGAGACGGGAGCATCCTACATGGGCATGCGGTACGGCTTCATCGGCATCCACGTCTACGACATCCCCTTGGTGGCAGACAACCGCCTCGGCAGTCTGTGGAACTATATCATCCAGCTCCTCTACAACCCGATCCTCGCCCTCGTCAAGACCTCGGTCCTCATGTTCCTCCTCCGCCTGAGCGGGCAGAAGCGGCGCATCCGCTTCGCCCTCATCGGCCTCAACGTCTTCAACCTGACCCTGATGGTCGCCATCTTCGTCACCGTCATATTCCAGTGCCAACCCATCAGCTACTTTTGGGAAAAGGCGGGCCGGAACCCGCCCACGGAGGGCAAGTGCATCGACATGAACGCCTTCTACGTCAGCACCGCGTCCCTGACCATCCTGACCGACGTGCTGGCCCTCGCGATGCCGTTCTGGATCTTTCTGGGGCTCAAGATGCCTGCGAGGGTCAAGATGGCTCTGCTTGCCGTCTTCGCCCTGGGCGGAATGTAAGTTTCTTTCACGGCACTCCATCCAAGTAAGTATCTTGGCTGCTCACACACAGCGTGTCCTCCCAGCGTCACCGCAATCAGCATCCTCCGTCTCCTCTGGCTCGTCGAAGTAGGCTACCACATCAACACCACCGACCCGACCTACGACATCCGCTTCACCTACTCCGCCGTCGAGACGAACCTGGCCATCATCACCGCCTCGGCCCCGGCCCTGCGCGGCCTCTTCCTCCGCTGGTTCCCCAAGTTCTTCGCCTCCCTCAAGTCCTCCTCCAACGGCCGCTACGGCTACGGCCGCTCCGGCGACCCCACGAAAAAGTCAAAGACCACGGCGACGGTGACCACCACGCGCGGCCGCAGTGGGACGACGAACCGCGGCGACGGCGGCAACACCTTCCAGCTCAAGAACATGAAGGGCCGCTCCGAGATCAGGGGCCACTCGCCGACGACGAGCGAGGAGGAGATCATGACGTACGACGGCATCATGCGCACGACCGAGGTGAATATTGTGTACGATGACAAGAGGGACTCGACGCCGAGGCCGCCCCCGGCCGGGGGGAGGGCACCGCCGCCGCCAGGCCCCGGGAGGAGTCATTACGATACCAAGCTGTACTCAACCAACAGCTCAGGGAGCTTCTGAGAGAGAGAGAGAGCCCGGAGGAGGAAGGAGGGGAGCGGGTTTCTCCCCCTGTTTCCTTGGGTTCGCTTTCCCTTTTGCCATGATGACGATTGCATTGTAGTACAATATAGATTTAAAGATACCTCACGCGCACACGTACTGCCGAACGAAAAATGCTTCTTTTCCCATCTTCTCTCCCGCTCTCTGTCCCTCTTCTTGGCGATGTTGTGGTCAGGCTGGACGTGGAAGTCGGTCACGAGCCGCGGAGAAGGGATTCCCATGCATATAACGCCGTGTTATTGACCATTGCCGCTAAGAAAAGACGCTCGAGGGAGAGAGGGGCCAATGGTACCTAACCACAGGAATAAGGCAATATACTTGATACTTACTCCCCCCACCGCATCATCGGGAGCGATTTAGATCACGCCCGCTTTTATTCTTTCCGGCCTTGCGACATGGCCTGTACGTGTTCTCGAAACCTCGCCGGTGGTGTGCTTGGATGCCCTGGCGTACTCTACAAGGCAGGGCCAAGCGCGGGTGCGCCACAGTGGACTGCGGCTATTCTGGAAGGGGGCATAAAAATAAAATGCAACAGGGCGAAGGGAAGCAATGTCTGTGCAAGATATCATGGAGTGAGAGAGAGAGAGCCGACGTCAGTGAAGAAGAGAACACCGGGCGGAATGTTTCCACTGGATGGGCAAAAGCGCGGGCTGATTTGGGTTTTTTGGTTTGGTTCAGGGCGGGAGATGGACATTGGAGATCCGGGCCGTTGATGCAAGGTAATTTGCCAACGGTGGGCACACGCGATCCCATCTCTTGGCGGAGAACGCCGTGCCGGTGGATGAAGGAGATGGGAAGAATGCTTTCTCGTTATTGCGCATGCCGTCCGGGCCATGGCACCGCACCGGACGGAAGATCGAGATGCGGTCCCAGAGTTCTTTATCTCGGTGTAATTTGGCTTCATCAGAACTCACTTCGCAGAGGAGCCCTCTGCTTCACGTCTCCCGAAAGGTCTCTTCCATCTGCCGACTGCGCAAGCTCTGCTCAAAAAGACGACGATCTCGTTGATCGATACGCCTTTTAGTGTGAGGGCAGCTCTCCCTCCCTGCCCATGTCTTGAGACGCGCCGGTGGAAGGGCTAGTTTCGGGCACGTTGGCTCAAGAATCGGCTGATGCAACGTTAGAGCACCGCTCTGGCGGACGATCTGGTGTTATATGTGTGCCCGGACTATATAATATATACGTGATTATCAAAATTTCGTGCATGTCAAAAGGATTTGCCGCTGTCTGGGTATGATCTCCATGTTGCTGACGTCTCCCAAGGCAAGGTGTTGCCTACGCAGCGCTCGAGGCCCGTGGTAGCTCGACTGTTCCGTCGGACCGGAAGGTGGGCAGCGTGTAGCATTGGCTGATGTCTCGTCAAAGCCATGATAAAAGGCGCGTGGCCGAAGCATGATGGTCCAGCGTTGGTAAGGGTTGTTCATGACTCGGGAGTTTTCTGCCCGAGAATTTCCAACAATTTCGTTCCTGAAAAGCCAAGGGCCTGGGCGAAACCAGCCGATTGGGGTTTACGAGTCAACAAGTGCCGTGCTTTCTCGCTCGCTGAAGATTTCGCTCCTGATACATGGTGAGCTGGCGTTGAATTGGCTCAATTCCAGGGGTCGATGTTCTGCCCTTGAGTTCCCCAACATGCCCATCGGCATGCTGCCGACTTTGGGGTCAGCTCCAAAGCTGCTTGGCCTGGCCAGGTGAGCCCGGGTTATTGCGGCGTCTTTGGGAGATGGACATGTCTTCGACCGTTCGTCTGAAGTTCGTGCAAAGTTGAGTTGTCAGGCTTCGGGTTCCTGGTTTGAAGAGGAATAGGGAGGTCATAGGTTGCGCTGCTCTATGCGTTGTGTGAAGATGATGTAATTATCCGGCACACCGTCCAATTGAGTTGTCGCAGGTGAAAGAAACCCCCCACCGCGGGGTAGCTGAGGGGCAGCTAGAGCTTTCTAGCACCCTCAGAGCAGGAGCATAACGTGACAGAAAGAAGGGTTGACAGTTCCTTTGCAACTTGAATAGTTGGTTCTTTGAAGCATCGGTCCCTTTGAATCTTGTTTGAGACTCTGACCGGAGAGCCTCGACACACGAAATGGCTGGAAAGGACGTCGTTGTGACTGGCGCGACCGGCCTCCTGGGACGCCAGGTCGCTAGAGCCTTCGACCGCAAGAGCTGGAATGTCAAGGGCACAGGATACTCTCGCGCAGACAACGTGTCGGTGTTCAAGGTCGATCTGGGAAACCCTATTGGGGTCGAAAAGTTTCTCGAGGAGTCCAAGTAGGTCGGCTGGCGTTCTCGACTTATGGATAGCCAAAGCTAATGCCTCTCTTAGGCCTCGAGTAGTTGTGCACTGTGCGTCAGCCCGTGTCTAAAGTTGCTTCGCGTGTACAGAATTGCTAATCAATCGTTCCAAATAGGTGCGGCTCAGAGGTATCCCGATAAGGTGGACAGCGACCCCGATGCCGCCAGAGCACTCAACGTCGCCGCCACCAAGTCGCTCGCCAGCCTTTGTGCGGCTCGAGACATCTTTCTCATCTACATTTCCACGGACTACGTTTTCTCTGGAAAGCCTGGAGAAGCCCCCTATGAGAACGATGCCCAGACTGGCCCTACCAACTTGTACGGTCAGACCAAGCTGGACGGAGAGCATGCTATGCTGGAGGAGTACAAGCAGGCCGGCCGCGAAGGTCTCGGTGTCGTCCTGCGCGTGCCGGTTCTGTACGGACAGGCAGAGACGCCTGCAGAGAGTGCCACAAACATCCTCTTGGATACCCTGTGGAAGACACAGGACGGGCAGTCAAAGGTGAAGATGGACCACTGGGCCATCCGATACCCCACCAATACTGAAGACGTTGGTCGCGTGTGCCATGGTAAGCGCACTCCCTCTAAGTCTCAGGAGCAGATTTGACGGTGGATCAGATATTGCTGTCAAGTACCTCGAGGCCGACGACCGCAGCTCGTTCCCCAAGATCCTTCAATTCTCCAGCGAGGACAGGATGACCAAGTACGAGATCTGCCAGACGTTTGCCGAGATCATGGACCTGTCGATGGACGGCATCATTGCGAACACGGAGGGCAACGACCCCAATGCCAGCGTGCAGCGTCCGTACGACTGCCACCTCAGCACCAAAGCGCTCAAAGACCTAGGCATCGACGTATCGACGAGCGACTTTGTCGGATGGTGGAGACGCGAGGTGCACGCTTTCCGACATTAGTCTGAGTCCGCACGCGTGAATTGCATCGTCGATTTCGATGTCTGGGAAAGTGTGAACCGGCAGATGGGCGACGGAGTTACAGAGAAGAAGCTATTCTGCCCGCAGGTCGTGATGAATATTGTCCAGACGTCGATCTTGACGCTGGAGAGGTAGGTAGCAGAAGACGTATCGAGCAGCACGTGATGATGATGATGGCTGTTGTTGAGCTAGCTAGGGAATCGGTCCGCAAGTCAGGATGCTTCGTCAAGGCATCAGGGGGAAAAGAAAGGGACAGAGACAAGGGGCGCTTGGATGGGGCTCAGGAACGGGCTCATTCCACAATACGAATCTGTCTCTGACACTGAAATGCTTAAAGTAGTCTCCGCGCGAGCGCGTCGCCTATTCGCAGAAGTGTAAACAAGACACGTCCAAGATGGCTTTCAGGGCTGGACTCGGAATGCATCGTGGAGACGAGTGTGATGACACAATCGGCCAGGCAAATTGGACATGGGCGACTGGCATCTGGCTCACGGGGCGCAATTGCATCTCATTGTGCTGCATGCCGATGGACGCGTCTTGTAAGAGGGGGCCCTTCTTTCTCAAATGTGGTCTCTTAAGTGTCTCTCCATATCTATCGGCAGGAGGTGGAGTTTTAATTGCAAGAGCCGTGAAAAGAAGGCCTCCCTTAGTATCCCGTTCCTAACGGACCCGACTTATGGGAAGGCAAGTCTCGCCACTTTCCTTTTTCCCTTTTGCGAATTCTGTACTTTGTTTTGCTTCCTTCTCAGACCCGAGTTTCTACGGGCAATTATCATCCCTGCGCTGTGTCAATTCAACGCCGGTGGGCGGCAGCGACAGTAGCGACAACTACGACGACGTTTAATTATCTCCTTGCTTCGTTTTTCCATGGTTACACCAATTGGCAATTACGCTTAATCGATAGTACCGAACGGCGACAGAGTGTCTGATCGAACACCCGAACAAAGGGACTGCACAAAGAAAAGAAAGCAAAATTACGTTCATCTCAATCTGCTGGATCGCTATCAATCACTTGCATGATCTGCAGGGTCCTGGGGGAGGACTGCATCGGGACGCAAGATAACGTTCAGCAGTTCCCTGCTGGGCTGGGGAGATCATCTCCAGCTCCGGCTCCGAGGTCCCAGCGGACTGGGCCGTTGCCGCTTGCGCTATCGCTATCCGCAACCTACCTGCCGCTGCCAACGACGCCATCCATATCGGACGAGAAAATCCGGGGGATTGGCAGAGTAGCCCTATCGTCTATCGGATCGATCTCTTCAGAAGGACGGAAGAGTACGGTGTCGGGTTGCGGTCGTTTGATTTGTTTGGGGAGGCATTCGAATCTTTTTACCCCCCCTTCTCCGACCGAGAAAGGAATCCTTACGAATACAGAAAGGTATTAATAAATAATTAGCGCAATGGAAGCTGGAGGCGGGCTGCATCCGCGTATTAGTCGGACCATGTCGGCAGGACCAGGACCACCAAAATCGCCAGCTCCGCATCCGCCACGACGGGGACACAGCGTTAACGCCGGACGGCTGACCCGGTACAGGAACCTTCGGGAGCACAAGAGCGTGCTGGACTTTGGCCGAGACTGGAGGGACTGGGAGGTGGATATTTTTCAGGATGACGACACTGTGTCGAGTGCCACGACGGAAACAGGCACCGCGACAAGCATTGGCGTTTGCATCGGGATCGCCGTCGATGACGAGCAGCAACAGACGGAACAGCAGCAACAGTCAACGGCAGCAGCAGTGCAGACACCAGCGAGGAATACGCAGCAGCAGAAGCACGGCCAGACGACGACGCCCTCTTCCGCGGCAAGACGGCGGACGGCTCCGGCACTCACGCTGCAACCACCACCGCCGCCGCAGACCCCGCTGCAGTCGTCGCGCCCACAGTCGCATTGGCAGTGGCCCGATGTTGGTGGTGTTGGTGTATTTGACGAGGACGACGATGACAACGACAACGAGGCATCCTCGTCGTCTTTTCTCGGACGCGGCACGCCCAGCTACTACGCGTCCAGGTCCAACCTCAATGACTACCACCCGTATTCTTCTAGCACAGAAGCGGCAGAAGCAAGCGTCACAGCGCCGCCGTGTCCCGAATCTCCTGTGCGGTTCAGCTACCCCAACAGACGGCGGCCAAAAACAGCCCCCAATGCGGCCGAGAGCCCCTTGCAGGGGGGTTCGCCCAGCACCCCAAGCGAACCGGGTTCCTTATTTTCCTTAGCGCGCTCCAGTTCCGGGTCCAGGACCCCAGCCCCAGGGGTTTCCTGCACCCACCAGACCATTCAGACGAGTGCCCAGCATCCGTCTGCCCCATCTGCAGGATCAGCGTTATTATTGCCAGCGTCAGCTGCTGATGCGGCACAAGCACCCTTTCTCCAAGCACTCGCTCTCGGCCAGGTACCTGGTACTGCTTTGCCTTTAGCAGAAGGAACATCGCCCGCAGGATCAGCAGCAGCACTACCACCACCACCACCACCAACTGCACCACCGCCATCCGTACCACCACCTCCTCCTCCTCCGAATTTCCTGCCTCCCCCTCTCCCAGTAACCGCAAGGGTAGCACGCGACTCTCTGCCGCCTCCTTTACCCCAGCTGAGGCCTCGCTCGCACAACCCAATCCTCGTTTCCAACTCCTCGTCATGCGCCGACCTCAAGCTCTCTGCACGAGCTGACCACGCTCGTTCCCAAATCATCACCAAGCTCAACCTCCACCCCGTACCCAGCAGAGAACAACTCAGAGACGCAGAGTGGGAGAAGCACCGCCAACAGCAACAGCAGCTCCAACAGCAGATTGAACAGGAGGAGGAAGACGATCGCCGGCGCAAGGACCAGGAACAAGAGGACGCTACCCGCTGGGCCGAAGAGGTCGCCCGTCTCGAAGCAGAGACTGATCGCATCTTGGCAGAACAGAAGAGGAAGGATCTCGCAAGACTTCAGGCTCAATTAGCCGCTGTTCCCGACCCTCCTCCCCGACGATCCCCCATCGCCAACAAGTTCGCCTTCTTTCTTAGAAAAAGTCGCAAGTCCGACCCTGCTACCCTCACAAAGTCCCCTCCCACATACTTCCAGCCACTTTCGCTCGATTGCCGGCCAGTCAGCGTCATGGACCCCTCACGCTTCATTCAGGCCGGCGGCGGCGGCATCGTCCCCCAGACCGATGCCCCCATCACAGCTAGTAATGCTGGCGAACGTGTGAGTTGAACCATTCTCAGTGTCCCATGCGCCTGTGCTAACCTTGCCCAGCGAGTCACGATTCGGTGCATGCAGTCATCCATCAGCCTGCCTGTCACCCCCGAGACAACTCCCATGGAAATTCTGTATTCGGCGGCCAACCTCATGACCCAGAACATCAACCCGCAAACCAGCGTTGTTATGGAGTGCTACTTCGCCTTTGGCCTGGAGCGTCGGCTCAGGCGTTATGAGAGGGTGAGAGATGTCTTGAACTCCTGGGATCGTGACAGCCAGCACTGCCTTCTCATCATCCCTGGCGACTCTGTCGACAAGAACCCCGATCTGAACGTCGAGGTCGTGCCCCGCACCATCGATCCCCCGCCCGGTCTCATCAACTTTTTGATCTACCACTCTTCGCGACCAGGGAAGTGGAATAAACGCTACATCACCCTCAAGGAGGATGGGCAGGTATTTTCCGCCAAGAAGAAGGACGCCAAGGCTTCGGACAAGGATTCGCTTTCACTGTGTCACCTTTCGGATTTTGACCTCTACTCGGTCACAGAGAAGGACATGTTGAAGCAGATCCGAGCGCCCAAGAAGAATACCTTTGCTGTGAAGAGTCAACAAAAATCCAGCGTGTTCCAAAATACCGAAAACTTCATTCACTTCTTCTCGACCGACGACGCCAGACTCGCCGAGGACTTTAAGAGAGTAATGCATGCATGGCGCAGCTGGTACTTGGTCAACAAGAAGGTTGATGTGGCTAAGCCAAAGAAGACATCGCGCAGCCCCAACGAGAAGCCTTCAAGCGGTCTCGCGAGAAGCGGAACCCTGCACCGACTCAAAGTATCGGTGGACGAGACTCCGTACACCATTGGAACCTTCTCTCCGCTCCTGGATATGGAAAAGCTCGAAAAGTCCATCGACGACATTGGCAGGGAGCCCGAGAAGCACTCAATGCGACCGGCAGAGCAGCTCTCCGTTCCGAAGCAGCAAAAGGTCGTCTCTCGTTCAAGGACAACACCCAACCTTGCCTCTCCGATGCCCAGGAAGCATATCGATCCATTTGCTAGAGACCAAGAATTCAGGAACAGTGGTTTGTTGGGGCGCGCATACGAAGGACGAAAGCAGCAGGCTGAGAAGAACGCGGCAGCCGCGGCTCACGAAGACATCTCGCCCGACAGCCCTTTTACTGGAGGCCTTCTCACCAACTACCCCGAGCCTGAGAGGCAGACGTCGGGGCAGCTGAGCGGGATGCCCGAAAGAAGAGGTACGGTGCGCACGTCCCGGTCGGCCGTTGAACCCATGGCCCAGCCCCGAAGCCGGTCCCGCCCTCCCGTCGCTCGGCCAACTACGTCAGCACGCCCGACAACATCGGACGGACCATCCCAGAGGAAACCAGGGATGCCTCAGCCTCTTGTCGACCTGACACCGAAGGTCCCAGACTTGCCTTCCGCTTGGCGAGAGGGTCACGGCCGTGGAATCAAGGCGCCAACCGGCACGCCTTTGATTCAGATGGCTACGGGCTGGGAAAACTCGCCGGATGCCACAATGGCACCGCAACTGCCAACGGTAACGCGCATGGGTACGACCAAGGCGTACCCGCCTCAGCGCATGGCGTCACAGTCGGCGGCCTCGAGACCAAGGAGTCGGTCGACGGCTGGTGGCGCACCCGTCCGCCGAGTCGTGTCCAACGAGCAACCACCCATGCCGTCGCTGCCGAGACGGACTTCGCGACAAAACGACGAGGACGTGCCGCTGATCAATTTTGTCGAGCGCGAACGAGGTCGGGACGCGAGACCCCGCGCCTCACAAGGCCTCGGTCGCAGTGGCACTGTCAGACATTGACCGTTACCACTCGATAACAATGGCTTGTCTCAACCTTGTCTCAGAGTAAGAAAGACACTTGAAAGAAAGAAAAAACTCCGGAGTTGAGAAGAAAAGGAGAAAGAAAAACAAGTAATTAATCGCTGCATGATGGCCCGTGAGGTCAGAGTAGAGACGGTCTCGGGGAAAAGAGACGAGTAATGGGCCCTGAGTAATTAAGCCGTGCACGCAAGATTTGGCGTATGGGTGATTTAGGTCGCAAGATACCCGGTTGTTGACTTTGCGTCACACAGCACAAAAAAACTAGGGGGGACAGATCTCAAGTTGGTGGTGTATCTGGACAGGAATATCTTCTTTGTTTTCTTAATATGGCCATGTATGAATCTAACGGTCTATTATCGTCGTCATCAGTTCAATTGGACTCAGGTATCTTTCTTTTGTCTTCAATGCCAATGCCGCGCGCGCCACATTAAGGGTGTGTAATTTTTGTCTTTTCAACTCGTTCGATTCGTGGGTTCTGGTCGCGCGCGCAATTTACTTGCTGCGCTTGTAAATCTTGGCCAGGAAGGCCTCGAAGATGCCCTTCTTGAGGCCCTCGCTCTCGTCAATGTTGTTGATCATGTCCTTGATCTCGGTGGCGCGCTTCTCCTCAAACTCCTCGAAGCGCTCCTTGAGCTTCATGTCGTCGTAGAGCTTCTTGATGACGGCCTCCTTCTCCTTGTCCTTCTGGCCGTAGTTCTCCTCGAGGATCTGACGCTGCTCGGGGGTGGCGAGCTGCAGGGCCTGGTTGACGAGCCAGCTGCACTTGTTGTCCTGGATGTCGGTGCCGATCTTGCCAATGTGCTCGGGCAGGCCAAAGTTGTCGAGGTAGTCGTCCTGGATTTGGAAGTACTCGCCGAGGGGGATGAGGATGTCCTCGGCCTGCTTGAGGTTCTTGGGGGTGGCGATGTTGAGGCAGTGGAGGGCGAGGGCGACGGGGAGGTAGAAGGAGTAGTAGGCGGTCTTGTAGATGACGATGAAGCGGTACTTCTCCATGGAGAAGTTGTCGAGGTTGACCTGCTCCTCGGGGGCGGTGAGGAGGTCGCAGAGCTGGCCGAGCTCAGTCTGGAAGGTGACCTCGTGGAAGAGCTCGATGAGGTCGACGTAGGAGGCGTGCTCGCGGAAGAAGCGCTTGAGGAGGGTGTAGATTGCGGCCTCGAGCATGAAGGAGTCGTTGATGGCGATGTTGCCGACGCCCTCGTGGCGGTACCAGCAGGGCTTGCCGCGGCGGGTGATGGAGCCGTCCATCATGTCGTCCGAGACGAGGAAGAAGGCCTGGAGGAGCTCCGTCATCCAGCCAAGGGTTGCGGCCTGGAAGTATTCCTCCTCAGAGAGGGGCTTGCCGAGCAGGAGGGAGACGGAGTCGGGGACGGACATGCCGCGGTTGCATTTTCCGCCAAGGGTGTTGACTTCGAGGGACTGTAGCTCCGGGACGGAGTCAATTGTCAATTGATTTGATCTCTTTTCCTTTTTGCAACAAAGCGCAGTGCTTTGACTGCCATCATCAATCTCGGTGGTGGTGGTGTTGGTGGTAGTGGTGTGAGCTTGCCTTCTTGTACCATAACAGCTCCTCCTTGGGCAGCTTGTACTTTTGCGCATGCTCGACGAGGACCTCCTCGAGCTTGGGGAAGACGGACTCGAACTCGGCGAGGGTGGTTTTCTTGGCCATCTTGACGGTTTTCGGAATGGTGCGGGGCTATAGATCAAGACGAGGGACGAGGCTTGTTGAGGCGTTTTCGTAGTCAGCTTTTAACGGTCGCGCAAGATATCAAAGGACGGGCTAGGTTGGGTTGAGAAGTGGAAGGCCAGAGCAGACTTTCTATCTTCCCGATGGGCAAAATAAAAAAGGGGGCCCTGGTGGGACGTGGAGGACTTACAATGGGTGACCGGGGCGTAAGCAAAAGTGAGGATGAGCGGGTGAAGTAGGCAGGGGGAGATTTTGTTTGCGCGGGGCGGTTGATCGCAAATTAATGCGCCGGGCGTGTAAATTGTTGTACCTGCCTATGGTAAAATTGCGGGCAAACAAATGTCCAATGGCTCGGCCTGCACCACCACCACCGATACCGATACCACCACCTTCAGACCCCTCATCCGATCTTCATCTTGATCCATTTCGGGCAGGCGGTGGATGGGTACTTTCAGCTCGGTGTAAGGTATACTAGGTAGGCAGTCACAGCGGCTGGCAAAGTTGCAGTAGGAATGGAAAGCGACGGTTCCCGGGCGTGGTGGGGCTGATACACTCGGGATGACAGGCGCCCAAGGCGTCCTGATCAAGTCCCTTGCTCAGTGGCTGTTGCTCCCTGGAAGTGGAGGGGCAGAAGCGGTCAGTGTCACTAAACTGCAAGTCGTCGCGCCCAGCAAGCGCGTTGTGGATGTTGACTTCCATCAACAAGTGGATAACGCCTTTTCTGCCGTTGAGCCTTACTACGTCAGGTCAAAGAAACACAACCCGTACATCTTGACAACTCCAGCGTCCGTCAATCCCCTTCGACGGCAAGAAACTCTCCGGTTCCTCCTCGTATGCGCGGTCCAGATTGTTTCTAGATACGTAAGCGCAACATCGGATTACGAGACCAATTGGGGCATCTTTAGCCGTGTATTTTGAGGCCTTCACCCTTGCCCACCGCGCGCGACACTGCTGTACACGCACACGAACGAAACAGCGAACCCCCGCCGAGGATGCTCAGAGATGTCGCTTAATGAGAATGACCTGTCGCAGCTCCGTGCCTCGCTTCAAGATGCCGTTGTGAAGTGCTCCGAGCGGTGCCTCTACTCGTCTGCGAAATGGCAAGCTCTCTCCCTGCTGCCGTCCGAGGCGACCCCTGCAAGAGCTTGTAGCTAACGTTGCTCCTGTTCCCAGGGCCGCAGAGCTCCTCAATTCTATACCCGAGACCTCGACCGATGCCGATGTCGCCGATACCGATGGGCAATACATCCCGACCGTCTTCACGCCCAACGCCGACCCGGAGGAGGCCCTGCTGGAGGCCAGGGAGATCAACAAATACCTGCTGGCCAAGGCGCTGTTCGACTCGAGAGAGTTTGACCGCTGTGCCGCGGTATTCCTCCCGGATGCTGTGCTGTCGGGCATGATGAACGCCAAGGCTGAGGGGACGCCCAAGGGGAAGGGAAAGACAAGAGAAGACAAGGGATTCACTGGCACTGAGGTCCCGAGGTTGAGCCAGAAGAGCTTGTTCCTAGCTCTGTATGCAAAGGTCATGTCTGGGGAGAAGCGCAAGGACGAAGACTCTGAGATGGTGATGGGGCCGCAAGATCTGGGCAATGTGGTCAATAAGCAGTTAAATGTTGTCAACCGGTTTCTCAGCAATTGGTTCGACGAGAGAACGACGGATGACGGGGAGGTGCTTGGAAGCCAGGGCTGGCTGGAGTACCTGTGAGTGTGAGCACATCAATGGTTTGGATGAGTACTGACTGGGGTAGGTATGGAATGGTGCTTGCGAAGGAGAAGAACGAGGATAAGGCCATGGACTTCTTCATTCGCAGTGTCCATCTGTATCCCATGAACTGGGGTTGCTGGCTCGAGATGACTTCGCTGATATCACGGCTCGACGATGTATGTCCCGGATGCGCACATTGACTCGGACTTGGACTTTCATGCTAACTGGTGCTAGTTGAGTCGTATATCAGCTCACCTCCCCCAAAACATCGTCTCCTTCATCTTCCATCTCCACACCTCCCTTGAGCTATACCAGCAAAGTCCTGAGCTCGCGAACTCTCTGGACCAGCTGCTGAACATCTTCCCGACTTCGTCATTCCTCCTGACATGCAACGCCCTCCTTTCGTACCACGCGAAAGATCTCGTGGCAGCCGAGCAACACTTTAGTCGACTGTTGTCACTGCACCCCCACAGGCTGGATTCGCTGGATCACTACTCCAACATCCTCTACGTCATGAACATGAGACCGAAGCTTGCATTTTTGGCACATTTGTGTTCCAGCATCGACAAGTTTCGCCCAGAGTCCTGTGTGGTGGTAGGCAACTATTACTCACTGCTCTCGATGCACGAGAAAGCAGTGCAGTACTTCCGTCGAGCGCTTACCCTCGACCGGACCTGCTTGTCTGCATGGACGCTCATGGGCCATGAGTATGTGGAGCTGAAGAACACCCATGCGGCGATTGAATCATACCGACGCGCAGTCGACGTCAATCGCCGGGACTACCGAGCTTGGTACGGTCTCGGGCAGACATACGAGATGCTCGAGATGCACACTTACAGTTTGTGGTACTACAAAAAGGCGGCTGGACTTAGGCCCTGGGACGGCAAAATGTGGATGGCTGTTGGCTCTTGTCTGCAGAAAATGGGACGCGACCAGGACGGCATCAAGGCTCTGAAGAGAGCCCTGCTCGCAGATGCGTACTACGATGTTGGAAGCAGCTTCGGCAGTGGAGGAGACTTACTCAGCGGCCGGGGCGCCACGGGACAATTAGACCCGGAGGTGCTCTACCAGATTGCGATGATGTATGACCAGCTGGGGGAGCTCGAGGAGGCTAAAGCGTACATGGAGTTATGTCTCGCGCAAGAGGGTGGGGAGGCTGCATCAGAGAACAATCTGGGCGATTCGATTGCTATTCACAACGATTCTCCCGGCGCTTCTGACGACGAGGGTAACGGAGAGGGCCGAGGAGACGGTGGGCACGAGGGAACGGGCGTGACTGCCTCGACGAGTAGGGCGCGAATGTGGCTGGCAAAGCATGCGATGGCAAGCCATGACTTTATGACGGCCAACCGGCTTGCCACGGAGCTCACTCAGGACGGGTACGAGGTTGAAGAGGCGAAGGGCTTGGTGAGGGAAGCAAGGGCGAGGTTACGGAATGCGGGAGTAGGTCTTAGCCCATGATCTTGTCATCAAAGATGGAAAAGCGGTTTGCGAGGGCCGCTGTCTCATTCAGTCCCGCGGCGACGTCTACGGTGTAGACCAAATGACGGGCAGACGATAAGGCGTCTGAGGAGAAAAGGGAGCATAGAGCTCTCATGTATGTTTTCATGCTCGAGTACAATGCAACTGAGATACCACTTTCTCGAGACCTCGCTCTCTTCCGGCTTCAGTCAGCCTCATGTGAACCACATCATCCCCACCCAGCGTGCTTCATGCAACACCGTGCAGTCCCTAGGAACGATGTTTCCTATGACTGCCTCACCTATTACCGCCCTGCGGTAGACTGAACTTGCCCAACCGATGCATAGCATTACCGACGTTCAAAGACGTGGAAAATGCAACGTTTCCGCCGCCTACAGCGAAAGCCAAGCAGATGATAGTAGTACGCTTCTTCACAAAGTCGCAAAACGGTCACCCAAAACGCTCCAACTGGACGCTGGCGGGAGGGCTTGGCGAGAGAAAGCGATCAAGTGACGCAGATACGAGATTCTGGCAGGCCGATGTTCCCCCCTCTCCCCTTTGGCCCTGGAGATGAGTGAGCGAGCGCCTGTCTCCCCCCATGAAGGCTCAACCCCTGCCGGGCGAATGGGTTTCGTGGTTCTAGGTCCCGCGAACCACGTGCTTGGCTCGTCGCGGGGTATGGGAGACGCCAATTCGGGGGGGGGTTTTTTTTCTGAAGACTGGACCAACCGTAATTTGGCATGGACTGGACTGGGGATTCACACCCAACCCAGTGCTAGGGAGGCGCTAGATTGGGCGTAGTGGGAGCAGGCTACGACGTCAAGTCTATTGAGAAGACAGTGTGTTGGTGTGTGTGCTTTTGTGAGGTGGGGGTCGGGGCGGTTTGTTGGCTGAATACGAGGTGCATCAGGCATCGTCACCGCATCACATCTCTTTAGGCTGAGATGGTCGGAGTCAGTTCATCGAGTTTGTGTGAAGATCTGCGGCACAGCAAAAGCCTTTTTCTTTGGTTTTTGGTCTCGCCTTTTCTTTCTACCGTTCAGCCTTGGATAGGAGGAAGGAATGGAGGGCGGGGCTCTAGGGCGAGGGATATATGCGTGTCAGCTGCGAGAGAAGAGAAATATTGATTCTTGGCGAAGGGGGTTGCAGGCAAGTGGTGAGAAGGTCTAGATAAGGTCGCATGAGCGGCTTGGACACCGATTTGTTTGCCTGATCAAAACGCCACCACACCAAACGAAGCGAGGCTGGTGTCTTTCTGAAGGGCGCTTCTTGGGTGAAGGAGTGTGATCGCGAGTCTTGTTGCCCGCTATTATTGTATGTGTATGTGTTTGTGTGCTAAGTAAGGACTGTCCTG
>JABGLZ010000607.1:10613-27239 GCA_014705045.1 Colletotrichum theobromicola | reverse complement strand
CCCACCCCCTCCAATCTGGGTAGGAATACCACACCCGACTCTCCGTTGTAGTATAGTAGTTTGCCACCCCCCCGGCCCGCGAAACTTGGTAACACAACCACAAGCATAAGATAAGCAAAGGCAGCAGCCAGACTCCCGCTTACCACAGACCAACACTTACAGTCAACAGGCCAGCTCGCAGCACAGAATGAGGGAAAAAAGAACAACCAAGGGGGGAAAAAGGTAAAAAAAAGACAGGGGTTCCCAAAGACGTTTCAACGGGCCGGGATAAAAGCAACGACAAAGACAAAGACACCACCAACAACTCATTCGTCTGCACTCTGCAGCCCTCGGAAAAAGCAAGAAAAACGTCGCACCACCTCCACCTCCTCAGTGGGGATCGAAAGGGAGCGCAATACCACGTACATTTCCGTAGATTATCGTAGATTGGGGACAAATAACGACCGTTGCCGTTGACCCGTGCCGCTGGGAAGGTGAAGACCACGCCGTCGCAGGGGTACCCGAGTCGGACGTCGGGCGGCCCCTTCTGATTGGCCACAAGGCGGAACCCCCGGGGGGTGGTGCGCTTCTTGGTAAGGCCACAGGCAACGTCAGCAGCCAACGACGACAAAGCCACCCCGAATCTGCTATCGTCATCCTCTCGCCTTCCTACTGGCGGGGGGGAAGGGGGACAAAATGAAGGGTATCTCCTGTCTGATTACTCGCGTCGTATGCTGCGGGGGAGCTGAAAAAACACCAAAAGGGAAAGACAAGCCGATCGCCTCCCCATGACATGACCCATCCATCAGCTTCGCGATTGACGATTACTACCAAAGGACCCGGCAGGCTGGATCCGACGAGGGAGGGAGTGGCAAGTCCTGAAACGACGCAGGAGTGCGGACTTTACCTTGACTGACGGGCAAAATGCATGCGACTACCCGTGAGAGGAAACGCTCGGCTGCAGTTGTCGTGACTTCTTGTCAATGTGCACATTGTCTGTCTCTCCGTGTGGTGGTGGCACATTGGAAAGGGTTGCAAGGAAAAGCGGTAACGCAGCTAAAGGCGGGCCGCGTATGGTGCGTTGTAGATCTCCCCCAGTGGAATGTGTGGTACAGTATTACCTGTAGCAATAAAGAAGTACATCTTTTTCTTCCCTTGAAATTTGACGCCGTTACATGCTAGTACGCTCTTCCCACACGACTGGAAATCCTGCCTCCCCCTCCCTTCCCCCTGCCTCGTCATCCTACAGCTAACATCACGACGATGGTTTTGGCTCCTCCTCTGCCCCTGAAGGCGATTCCGTCTTTCCGTCCTCTGCGCTTTGCCGGCTGCCCGGCTCAGCTGTTGACGTGGTGGTTGACACCGTTGTTTCCGATCCGCCGTCTACCTGCTTCTCGGAGGGAGGTGACGGGGCCGTCTTGATCTCTTTGGAGTTGATGATGCCCTTCAGGTAGTCGCCAGCGTCGCGGAAGCCGTCAAGCTTGCCGAGCTTTGCGATGAAGAAGTCCACGTCTCGGAGCATGCTGCACGTCGTGTTAGTAAGTGGCATTGTTAGTCTAGCAATAAGAGCGTACCTATTTCGACCAGTGTCCGTCTTAGGGTCTGAAGCTTGCAAGACCCTTCCGAACTGGTCTTTGTAGCTTGCAAAGACGGGTCCCATGATCATCTGCACCGAGTTCTCCGGCAGGTGTTTGGTCAACACTCTGTGCAGGGTAGTGGTCTCCTTCGCCAGCGTCTCCATGTAAGGGTGTGTCGATTGGCTTGTGTCGTTGTCCCAGTTAACGGCCTTCATGGCCTTGGAGTGCGCCGCCGCGCGACCGCTCATGATCTCCACGAGCTTGTCGTAGATGCTGTTCTGGTGCTCTTGGAATAGACGTCGAACCTTGTCGAACTCGCCCATCAAGCTGGACACGCCTGCACCTGAACCAGCATGCCTGCGGACAAACTCCCGAATATGGGGGATCAGCGTGACGATGAACGAGAGAGCTTGTGATGCCAATGCCAAATGCTTGGTCGTGATGTTCTTCAATCCCGCAGATCGAGTAGCACCCGCGCCAAGAATGAGCTGAGTGCACCGAGAGTTGAAAAGCTGTAAGTAAGTAATGAGAGACGTTGCAATATCTGTAGCCATAGACGGGATGCTTCCGATGAGATGCAGGAAATGCGAAATACCCTCGAGGCAGAGAATCGCAGCATTCGGCAGCAGGAACGCCTCTCCTTCGATCTCTGCCGTTCGCGCCTTTTCTTTGCTAGTGCCGTTTGTCTCGAGTGCTGTATCGACTCCATTCGATGTTTCTTCGTCGGGCTGATCTTCCCATATCTTGGTGCCTTCGGTCCATGCCGCAGCATCCTTAGTGCTGCTCTCAAGGATTTGGTCAAGCAGTGTTTTGGACTTTTCATCAAAGTCCTTGGCACTCCATTGATCAGACTCCATGCCCTGGGCAAGCTTCTGCTTCTCAGAATCCCCGTGTTGCTGAACAAATTCTTTGATGTGGCTGTTGACAAGGGTCTTCAATGATGTGCCGCTTCGTCCCGAAATCGCCTCACACTCATTAGAAAAGTAGAGGTTCAGCGTAAAGTACCGCAAGAACCAATCCAGTGTCAGGTGCGTGCTTTGTTCTGAACGGACCTTCAGAACTTTCAGAACCTTGTCCTGGGCCATGTCGACCGCTTGCCCAACCAAATTGGGTACGTCCATCGCTTTGTGTATTTCCTCTTGCACTTCAAAGCTGCCTGGAGCGTCGTCCATCCTGGGAAACTCTCGGTCGAACGGCGTTGGGCTTGCAAGGGGCGATCGAATAGGTGGAGATTTGAGCCCTGCGGCAGTGGCCTCCTCCGTCAGACAGCTTGCGATATCGAGAAGCACCTTGACTTGAGTCGTCAAGCGACGCAGGGTTTCTGTGACACCAATATACATGGTTTTGAGCAACTCCTCGGCGTCTTTTGGATCCAGTGCTCGGAGATTCCTTGCCAGTATGGATGACTTCTCCTGGTTCGTTCGCTGCCTACCGCCACTCATGGTAGACGCGGACATCATGGATTCATTATCATCGTCATTGGAGCTTGGCATGGGCCTGCGGATGATGTTTCGTACCTCGCGCAAAACAGCTTCCCTATAAGCGCTAATAGCAGTCGCAATGTGCTGGGCTCGGTGAAGGCCAAGAATATTTGGCATGACCGCCTTGCGCAGCTCTTGCGTTGAACCAAGGTAGGCAGGGAATGAGGCGGCTTCTCGCAGAGCGCCGCCCCTGGCCCGCACTGACGAGCTGCTCCATCGCAGGAGAACGTCCCGGTAACTGACAGATTCAACGTGGTGGCGCAGATCAGCAAGCAGCAAGCTTTGGAACTTGGATTCATACGCTCGCCCGATACGGAAGCGCAATTGATGCAAGTCTTCGTTGACGCTTTGCAGGGCCGTTGCGCCCCTTAGATCTCTCAGCCGTGACACCGGCAATATCGGTGCTACGGCTTCTGGAGATTCATCGTGCTCGCCCGCAATGAGTAGTTCCAGAGTATCAATGTTGCTCAAAGCTTTGTCGATTTCACCAGCGTCGACTAGCGCCTCGCATGCAGCAACCCCTTCTACAACATGTCGTAGCTGCAGTACCGCGTCGTTCAGGGCCTGGACATTTTCTCGCCGGCGGCGCTTCTGTACTATGTTGAGACCCTTCGTGGCAATTTCTTCGTCAAGGGCTTCAAGCTCCTTCCGAAGTGTCTTTATCCTATCCACGGACTCTGCCGCCTCCGAATGAAGTTCCCGCAACGAGCCCAGAGCAGTAAAGAAGGTAGTCGACGCCGTCGAGATACTGTTGATCAGATGCACTTCGATGGTGTCCATGTACCAAGACAATTTCTCTTGAAGAATGGCATTTGTTGCCAGCGCTTTCCTCGGTGCCATAACACTTCCATTGCTCCCAGCGTCGGTGTTTCCTGGTGCGGGAGGAACAACTTCAGAACGTTCGCTCACCACGTCGAATGTCCTGGGATTCTCTAGATGGAAATCATCGTCAAAGTAGACGTTGGGAATCGTCGATAATGGTGGCGGCCCTTGACCACCTTTCCGACTAAGTCCCGAGCTGCTTCGCCGTAACGGACCAGGGCCTTCAAGAGAAGATATCGATGTAATAGAGGCAATGGAAGACTTTCGCCGAGCTGATTGGCGACCGGCTGGCTTCAGGTGACTCTCATCCAGTTCTCCATAATCGTCGTGTTTACTCGATCTTCGGCCTGCCGATCCTGGACGTTCATCTTCTTGTTCTTTGACGCGGCGAAGCTGTTCGTAGAGTGCGCCAACTTGCGACAGGTATGGCTTGAATTCAGACGGGTCGACATGAGGGATGTTCGTAAGAGTTACAGGAGGGATATCGCGAGAAGTGGGTGGTTTATGGGCACTCGAAGCAGGCGCAGAGGTATGAGGTTGTAGGCCGGTTCGGACAATGGGTGGTTGCAGGAGCGTCGAGATGGCTGGGTCGCTGTCAGCACAACACAAAGCAATTCAGTTGCAACAATTCTGTACCATTTTGCCCAGATTCCAGCACCGCGTTTGCCCAGCTGCTAGACGAGGTATCGAGTGATCCACCTATAGAATGTATCGAGCTCGCCGTCGAGCCGCGGCGGCCGGCATGGTGCGGGTAGCCATGTCCTGGTCTGGTTGCTGTTAGCGCAAACGTGGTCGGCAGCAAGGCAGGGAAGATAGCTTACTTATGAAATGGGAATTCGGTGCGCGAAGCCGGCGGAGAGGACGGTTGCGATATCGTGTCCATCGACTTACGTGCAACCGAAGAGGAATACATGATGCAAGGCAATGGCCCCAGGTGTGATGTGGGTTGGTGACAGCTGCTTCTGGACCTCGACGGTTCGCTGAGTCGCAGGAGAGCCGATAACCGTATTAGCTGACAGCCACGTAGCCAGACTACCGGGGTATCATCGCTAGCAAGATCGCATCGGCTAGGAAATTTCGGGAAAACTGGCTCGCAATAAGTAACACAGGTCAAGCGCGACAACGAAAGAACGAAAGATGCAGTTGGTCTTTGCGCAGCTTGAAGCTTAGCCACGTTCGCACTTCATCGCCAAGGGGCTTGCGTCCCAGACGGATGGGAGCCGTGATGCTCGCAGATCTCACGTGCAGATAAGATAAGCTGTCCTATTTCCCCAGCCGCATGCGGGTACGTACTTGTCAGATTCGCGCTAGCAAAGTAACCACTTTACGCGAAAGCGCGTCAAAAAGAAAGGGGCGCGTTCAGTTCCCCTGCGCAACCTGCCCCTCCTTAGCATCCACATTTTCGGTCCAAATCTGCGATCCTCAACACCTGTGACCGCTCCTCAAACAATTGCTGCCCGTCAACCTTGGATCACAATCGCAACGATGGACAGCCGATCAATTTATACAACTCACGTCTACGAGCCAAGCGATGGCCGAAGTGACGATAACCGCACACAGATTCAGACTCAGCTGGAGAACTTCATACTACAGTTCAGACACGACAACGACTACATCTACAGGTTGCTTGCACTACCTGCGACGCTTGCCGGGTTACTCAATTGCTAACCACTCTCCCCAACAGAAACCAACTGAAGGAAAACGCCCTTCTCAAGAAATACTACTGCGATGTCGACATCAACGACCTGATCAACTACAGCGAGGAGTTGGCGCATAGGCTTGTGACTGAACCGGCTGAGATTATCCCACTGGTAAGATTCAACCTCGAGATGCCCCCCAGTCTTGCCTGACATTCTGCGACCAGTTCGAAGCGGCGCTCAAGAAATGCACCCACCGAATCGTCTTCCCCCAACAAGCCAAGGTCGACCTCCCTGAGCACCAGTTGCTCCTCCACTCCAACGCCGAAGATGTCTCGATTCGCAACCTGGACTCGATGACGATATCGCGACTCGTTAGGGTGCCAGGAATCGTGATTGGTGCTTCTGTCATGTCATCGAAGGCGACAGAAATCGCGATCCAGTGCCGCAACTGCGCGCATGCGTCAACAATCCCTGTGCTGGGCGGCTTTACGGGTGTTACACTCCCCAGACAGTGCGGCAGATCGAGAATTCCCAACGACCCTACCCCCAAATGCCCTCTCGACCCGTACTTTGTGCTCCACGAGAAGTCACTATTTGTCGACCAACAAATCATCAAACTTCAGGAGGCCCCCGACCAGGTTCCTGTTGGTGAGCTTCCCAGACACGTTCTCATCTCCGCAGACCGCTACTTGACCAACCGTGTGGTCCCCGGGTCGAGGTGTACAGTGATGGGAATCTTCTCCATCTACCAGAATAAGGCCACCAAGAACTCGGCTACCGGTGGTGCTGTCGCCATTCGCACCCCCTATCTGAGAGCTGTGGGCATCCAGACAGATATCGACCAGACGGCAAGAGGCCAGGCCATCTTCTCCGATGAGGAAGAGCAAGAATTTTTGGAGATGAGCAGAAGGCCCGATCTTTACAACATCATGGCCGACTGCATAGCGCCATCTATTTACGGAAACCGCGACATAAAAAAGGCCATTCTTTGCTTGTTGCTTGGTGGTTCCAAGAAAATCTTGCCAGACGGCATGAAGCTTCGTGGAGACATCAACGTCCTACTCCTTGGTGATCCTGGTACGGCAAAGTCGCAATTGCTTAAGTTTGTTGAGAAGTGCGCGCCAATTTCAATCTATACTTCCGGCAAGGGTTCTTCAGCTGCCGGTCTGACAGCATCCGTCCAGCGCGACGCATCTACCCGCGAATTCTATCTCGAGGGAGGTGCCATGGTTCTCGCCGACGGCGGTGTGGTCTGTATCGATGAGTTTGACAAGATGCGTGACGAGGACCGAGTGGCTATCCACGAAGCCATGGAACAACAAACAATCTCCATTGCGAAGGCCGGTATCACTACTATTCTTAATGCCAGAACATCCGTGCTGGCGGCAGCCAACCCCATCTTCGGTCGTTACGACGACATGAAGACTCCTGGCGAGAACATTGACTTTCAGACCACGATCTTGTCTCGTTTCGATATGATCTTCATCGTCAAGGATGAGCACACGCGCGAGAAGGATGAGAGGATAGCGAAGCACGTTATGGGCATCCATATGGGTGGCCGGGGTGCGGAAGAGCAAGTTGAGTCAGAGATCCCTGTGGACAAGATGAAGAGATACATCAGCTACTGCAAATCGTAAGTTTTCCAGCAAAAGTCACCGGTCAAAGACGGTAAACTAATACCATTTACAGGAGAATGGCTCCTCGCCTCAGCCCCGAGGCCGCTGAGAAGCTGTCATCCCACTTCGTCTCAATCAGACGGCAGGTCCACGCCGCGGAGATGGAGGCAAACACGAGATCGTCTATCCCGATTACTGTTCGTCAACTTGAGGCCATTGTTCGCATCACTGAGTCTTTGGCCAAGTTGACGCTGTCTCCTATTGCTACCGAAGAGCATGTGGACGAAGCCATCAGGCTGTTCCTCTGCTCCACCATGGACGCTGTGAATCAGGGCAGCAACCAAGGAAGCAAGGAGCTCAACGACGAGGTCAACAGACTGGAGGCTGAGCTCAAGCGACGCCTGGCAGTTGGCTGGAGCACCAACTTGTCTACGCTGAAGCGTGAGATGGTTGAGCAAAAGGGCTACACTGAGCAGGCACTCAACAGGACACTGATGATCATGCAAAGGAGGGATACGATTGCCTTCCGACAGGGAGGCGCGCAAGTCTACAGAAATTCGTTGTAATAGTTGCTTGAGGATTTTTGTTTGTTGTTGGATGGTGTTGACGGACATGGCAAGATGCCTCATGAAAGGAATGATAATCGAACCCAACAAGCCTTTGTATCTGTGTGTGTTCTTTTCAAGAATAAATTCAAAAGTTTGACAAAGATAAGAATGATCATTGCTGCAATGTCTAAGTGTAGCATCTCGCTTTATTTGATCAAATCTGGTTGTATCCGCTCAGGCCAGTCTGCCGCTTGGCGTATGATTCAATCAAGTCTCGAAAGCCTCAGTGGCCGGAGAACGAGAACGGTTTGGATGGATCTGAAGAATATGAGACACGCTGTACACGGTCTACTGCGGTAAGCTGGACCGCCACAAATTGCTGCTGGAAACAACAGGTTTGTTGAAGGTCCAGGTCTGGAGTTCGGGGTGGATCTGACTAGACGAGACAGATTAGCTGCATGATCCAGAAGATTCCGCATATTTCCATGACCACAATTCGGAGCATATCAGACACGCCAGTTCTCCGCAGGCTCAACCTGGTCAACGCACATAGGCCGAAATGAGACGACACGACGCACTCGCGGCTGAGCAATCGGTTTACCAGATGTAAGATTGTCATCCTGTCTCCGCATAGCCAGTTCCCCATCCCGTCTCCTTCAGAAGCGTACCTTAGTATTATTCAGCAAGCTCCCGCTGAGGTGAGAATGCGACATGTAGTTCGAAATGGCATTGCGTCACGAATGGAGGCAGAACCGTCATCGCACGAGGGCTGGACAACAAAAAAAGTTGGCATACAACTCCGTTGGGCATAGCATGTCTCTTGCTTCAGGTGATCATCGCATCATGGAAGCCGCACGAGGGGCCCTCACAACAATTGTTTTTAACAAGATTTATGTCAATCTCGACACATCCTTTGGAATCGTCAGCAGCGTAGAAGCGATGTAAAATCGAGGCAGGCTGGCGATGATTTGAATAGGTGGTCTGGAATTGTTGAAGAAGGAAAAGAGAACAAGAAGGCCTGCCGCTCGCGGCCGCGAAGTTTAAAAAAATTCAGGCTGGCCCGTACTGCGGGTGGGGCCCGTGTCTGTCACGTGCGTCACAGTGTCGAGGAAGTGAGGGTGCAGCTGTGAGGTGAAGTGAGCGCGGTATCCCGTATGTGGGACGTGGTCGTGTCGCTGCCGGCTGCCTGATCCAGCCACACCAGTCCCTGGGGTCCCTCTTTCTAAGTTTCTCCCAACCATCAGCCAGGGCCGGTGATCGGGTGTCGGGTGTCGGAGCGGGCACGGTTAACCATGGTTTCCTGGACGATTTGCTGCTGGGGACGTGCCTTGCTGTGTCGCGAGACATGTTACGGCGGAATGAAGCACCTAACCCAGATCCATTTAGAGTGCCTCCAGCGCGTAGACGGCCCCTCAAGGCTCTAGACTCTCCCGCTCCAGGTGCGCGGGCTTTGGGCCGCTTGCTGCTCCGGTCGGCCCCAAGAACGGCAGGCAGGAGGCAGGCAGGCAGGCAGGCTCCTGCTCTTTCCCCTCCCCTTCGACTTCCACCAGTCCACGACCTCTCCAATCCCGCGGCAAAGTCTAGGCCCACTCCCCCCCTTCGCTCTCCCTCCGACAGCACACAACTGGAGGTAACCTCACACAGCGCACACCCCCTTGCTAAACTTACCTCGACCACTCTCTTTCGCCCGCCCTTCTTCCACCGCACCTCACCTTACCTCAGCCAGTGCCAGTGCCAGTGCCAGCCAGCGCAGCCCACGGCCCAGCCCAGGCGGCCACCCCCGTTAAGCGAGCAAATTGCCTCGCTCATGTGTCCGCCCCCTTCACTCTACCCAGCGCCGTTCAGACTTCATCTCCTTCAACTCCACCACGACCTACCGCCAAAACACCGCGAATCGACGACCGATCTTCGACAGACGCCCATCGCCGTCGGATTTTCTTCGCTTCCACGACGCCATTTGGATATCGGCACAGGGAAAAAAAATTTATAACCCAGGAAAGTCGGCCGCGATCCACGGTTAATTGGACTGTGGTGCATGACGCTGGATCGGGGGATCGAGAGCCGTCGGCGGTTTGGCGCGACTCGCCACAACAACCCCCTCATCCTCTAAACGAGTCCAGGACGACCACAGCCATCGAGCGCATCGTGAAATCCGCTCGAAACCCTTCCTTACGACCTCTTTCGAATAGCAGCCGGGTTTTTCTTTCGCTCCTTCCCACCCGGAATACCTCCCGACAGCGGCTACCATCCCTCGTATTCCGACATTTCCCATTTCTCCTCACCTGACATCGACGACGTCCACCACCACCACAACGGCCACGGCGACGGCACGATTCGATCGAGAACTCATCTCATCCGGCAACGTCACCATGTCGTTCCACCCTCGAACTCCTCAGAGTCCTTCTCAATTTTCTCCTGGCACCTCCGATCCCGCGTCGAGCATGAACAGCTCGGCCCCGTCATCGACCACGACACTGCCCACACCAGCTCACAGCGTCAACGGAAGCGCATCGCAGCCATCCGACATGTCTCAAGACATGATTATGGGCGATGACTCGCCTCACAAGCGCAAGCGCCCTCTCGAAGATCTTGGCGATCGAGAGCAGAAGAAAGTCCACATCGAGGATAGCAAAACTGGTATCGAGGCACTCCACCTGGATGTCGGAGAGAAATACCTACTTTGCCAAACTCGTAAGGCTCCCTTCGCAGACTCCTGTCAATTTTGCAGGCTGTCTTGTCAAATCCCCTTCCCTATGACGTATCGGGTGTTTTGATACTGTCATATACGCCGAACAAATTTGGTTAACACTGAGCTAAATAGCGCACCACGAGAGACTGCCGCGAATCACCGAAGATCTTTTTGACATGTTCAACCTGACCGGCATCGCCGCAGAAGTAGCTCGCGAAAAGCCCAACGGTGAGAAGAATGCTCTACGGAAGACCTACAAGGGTCAGATCAAGAAACTGGGGATCCTTGGCCGCTTCGATTCTGTCGCTCAGGAATGGGATGCTCCCAGAGAAGACGGCGGCGACAAGAAGAGAGAGGCGTACCACGGCTTTAGGGAATTGTTGGAAGTCCCGGATGCAGAGTTCTGGAACTCTCGGCAAGATCCGATCACCAACGGCCTGTCTGGCACCGTGAAGTCGCTGTTGAGCAGAGCAACGACCATGGCCAAGGGCCCCATCCCGGTCAAGGATTGGGACAGTTCAGTGCTGGGAGACCTCGCAACAGGCAGCGTAGAGGCCCTGAGGCAAGGTCTCGCAGGCAAGGCAACGGCGCCCGGAACGCCCTCCGCGACCACGCCGAACCCGTTCGCGCGCAAGCAGCAGCAGACAGCTCCAGGTGCAGTGAGGCCGCAACGGACCAAGAAGCGAGGCTATGGCGACAACAGCTTTGAGGGTTACGGAGAGGGCTTCCCCGACGACGGCTACTCTACGGGAGATGGCGACGACAGGGGAGGCCAGAAGCGCCGCAAGAAGGTGGGTGATGCCTCATCCGGGCCGCCTATATCTGTGTCTGACTCGTCACAGGATAGCGGTAACGGGCAGGCGTTCCCGAACACGATGCGTCCGCAAGGCTACGGTTCGAGCGCCGTGGGCGCATAGCAGCCGCCCCCCGCGAAGAACAAGGTTACGGCTCGACGCTCCGCAGCCTCCTCTTAGAGGCGGCGGTAAGCAGCATTTTCTTTCCCTGCCCTTCACTCGTCAGCGTGTTGGGTTTTGCTCAGAATGTCTCACGGGAACACCGGTGATACGGATAACGACCGTTTGGATCGGAGGATCTATGAGCAACGACCATCGTGGGGTGAAAGGAAGGCACAGTTCTGCGGTCCAGTTTACTGCCGCTCACAGATCAAGGGCGGGTATTCTGCACACTTTTGATGAATTTTCCACTTCCAGCAGGGCGTTCGGGGGACAGTCGATTTCTTCTATTTCTGAGACTACAACTCTTTTTTTTTTTCTTACTCCACGCATTCAGTCAAGGTTGACAACGAAACATGACCGACTGAAGAGGGATGGATTCGGGGAAGGAAGGGGAAGGGGATAAAAAAATACCACACACATTGGTCATGGGGCATCATTTCAAAGGTTGCAACGAAGGGGAGGAACGGGACGGGGCTTTTTCACCACCACGACCTCCATCCACATCATACCGGACACAAAAAAAAGCCAGGCTGGGTCGTTGTAGCACTACTATCACACACAAACAAACATCAAGTAATTCAATAGACGGCACGAGACGCCGACATATCAGTCAAAAAAAATTGGACTGTCCCCGGCGTAGAGTGTATTGATATTTCAAAAAGCGGGCTCCTCTCATTAATGACATGTCCTATCCTACGTCTGCGTGTTGCAGTGCTCTGTTTGTGATTTACTACACTAGAACCCGGCTGTGCCCTACTTTCTTCTGAGCAGACCGGCTGCAGGCTACCACCACCTGCCGTACTCTCGGTACGCCTCCTACGACATCTCCAAGATGGCCCTTGCCGTCATGTCTTCCTGCACCCACCCCAGGATGCGCTCGCCCACGTCCCCGATGAGCCTGTCGTAGTGCGGGCCCGGGACGAAGAGACCGCAGTGGGCGCCGACCTCGTCCATGCCCTCCATGTAGACGGGTACCCACGTCTCGTCCCGCCGGCCGTTGGTCTTGCTGGGGAGCATGCAGAACTTGCGCTGCTTCTTGGGTCGTTGAGGGGTTCCCTCGGCTGGTGCTGGTGGTCCGCGGGAGGAGGAGGTCTCTGACTCCCTGGACTGCGTCGGGGCGAGGGATGCCGATGACGATGCCGGGGCTGTTTTGGCCGTGCTTGAAGACGAGGGCATCCGAGGGGGCAGAGGCGGCGGGGGTGCTTTCGGTTGCGGCGGGGGCGCCAGTGGTGTTTGGGGCCCGTCTTGTGATATCGGCCTCGGGTCGACCTGCCTAAGGGACCCGGTGGGCGACTCCGGCTCAGACTCCGAGTAGTCAGACATTTCAACCGCCTTTTGCTGCTGCTGCTGCTGCTGCTGCTGCTGCTGCTGAGCGGCTTCCGGCTCCTTCGTGGCCGGTTGCTGTCTCCTCGCCGCGTCAGTCTCTCTCTGCGTCGCCTCCACCTGTCTCTGGGCGGCCTCCAACTCCCGCTGGGCCGCTTCCGCCCGCCGCTGTGCCGCCTCCACGGCCCTCAGCGCGTCTTCGCGAGACTTGGCCTGGCCGAGTTCCTCCTGCTGCCGCCTCTTCTGCTCCTCCTTCTCAACCCGCTGGGCCTCTTTCAAGGCTTCCTTTTCCGCCTTCTTACGGCGCTTCTCGACTAGCTTCTGGCGCTCCTTAATGGCCTTCTCGCGGCTCTTGACTGCTTGATCGTAGGCCTTCTGCGCGCGCTTGCCCTCCTTTTCGGCTTGCTTGCGAGCGTCCTTGTCCGTGTACTTTTCTAGGTCTGGCGGTGTTGGCTGCGGAGGGAGGTTGGGGATGGGAGGAAGGTCAAAGTCTGCCGGCGTCTCTGCCTGGGCAGGTTCCGCCGGCGTCGCTTCGCCAGACATCGGGGCCTTCTCTTCTTCTTTCGAGGGCTCCCCGGTTTCCTCTCCATCTGCCACCTCCTTTTGCTTGCCCTTGAGCTCCTTTTCCTCCGGAACCTCCTTTTCTTTGCCTTTTGGTTCGGGTTTCTGTTCCGCCGTACTGCTGTCCGTCTGGTTCTCGGACTGTTTCTGTTGTTCCTCGTGAAGCGTCGATAGTTTTCTGTCTACGGCTTCAATAGAGCTGATAATCTCGAAATGCTCGCCATCAGAGCTATCGACAGAAATCCTCGGTGTCGACGACCCGTGAGGCGAGAGCTGGGAATTGACGTCAAGGGTGCTCATCTGTCCCGCGATATCATGATCCGGGGACTTCGGCGAGTCGGGCGTCTTTGGCGACTTGGGCTTCTTGGGTCTTCCCGAGCTAAGGGTGTAGTAGTTTATGAATCGTACCCTGGCTGACGGCGGCAGCTGGATTACGTTCACGCCCTGGCCGTTGTTCGTTTTGAGATGTTGCAACGGATCGATATCCTCCAAAGCGCGGAGCCTGTTGTATCGCGCGTTCAGGCCCTTGTAGTCTGCCAGACAACCACCGTATTCGAGATGGGACATGAGGTGGTTCTTGATGGGATCCCACACGCCCTCGGCTCTATGCTTCTTGGCGAAGTGGCCTATCCGCCTCATGAAAGGACGGTCTTTGAACTTGGCGTCGTTCCAGAAGGGAGGGTTGAACCATGGGTCGGAGCTTTGCGGCGGACCACTGGAAGAAGCAATGGACGGGGCGTTGCTTCCTTGGGGAGAAAGCTGCGCGTCGAGAGAAGGGGTTGATTCCAGACTCGGCATCGACGGATTGGGACTATTCATGGCTGAAGTACCTGGACTCAGGTGAGCAGTAGACGCATCTAGCTGGTTATCGGTCTCTTCCGCCGGCGGCGAGGCTGGTCTGAACAAGCTGGCAATGCCAGCAACAACGATGCCTGGGTGGAGCCCGAGGAAAGGCGAGTCGAGTGAGATGGTGCCGAGTATACGGTGTTTGAAAGGCTGCCGCCTATACGGATGCCGATTAGGCTGCGAACCTTGTCAGCAAACGTGAAAACGCCGTACATATATCATTACTTACCATCAAAGCGACCTCGCCGGCAAGGATACCGCCCATGGAGTGACCAACAAGGATGACATCAGTCGTGTCAGACTCATGCGGCTCGAGCCACTGGCTGAAGTTATCACGAGCAACATCGATGGCCTTGTAAGTTTTGTAACGGGGATAGATCTTGGAGTGAATGACATGGCTCTCGGCAAGCGTGTCCTTAAGATAGTAGTGAACGTGGGCTGGGAAGGACCTGAAGGACGACTCGTTGCCGTAAAAGCCATGAATGTAGATGATGAGCAAAGTCCGGCGGGCATCGCCGTCACGGTCCTCGAGCGACGGGGCAAGCGACTGGGCCGATGACGATCTAGGGTCAGCCAGGCGCCGTTTCGAATCGAGGAAGCCGCCGGAGAATGTGTTGTGGGCTGTCTTCTCCGATGTGGCGCCCGAGGCTCCGTGGCTTGAACTCGGGACGGGTGGGTGAAGGGATGACGAGGCGGACCCGTCAAAGGAGCCGGCGAAGGAGCCGGAGCCCGGGGCGGAGATGGAGTAGGGCGGTGGTGGTGCCGACGAAGACGAGGGTCCGTCGTCGTAATGGTATTGGTCCATGACGTCAGGCTTCGTGTCACTCAAGCGATGGAAGAAATGAGGGAGGGGTAAAATCTGCTGAGATTGAGAAGCGAAGGGCGAAGCGCCCGCGGAGGGAGGATCTGGTAGTCCGGGGTGTGATGAGGGGAAATCTAAGGTCGTGAGGAATGAGCAATAAAGGCGACTTGGGGTCCAGACACGTCGGCCACCAGAATGTTTGTCAATGGAAGCTGTATATGTCGAGTAGGCAGGCAGGGCCAGACAGTTGTTTAAAGCTTCAGGTACGAGCGATAATCACTTGTTCTTGACATTGAGCCGTTCTTTCCTTGGCTTGGCTGGCTGGTCGGTCCAGAACCTAACGTGCGTGACAAGGGGATTCTGCCGTGTTGGGTACGTAGTCGGCAGCAGGGCGCCGTGGGAAGGTAGTGAGTGAGTGGTGCGCAGCTCCAAGCCAGGTCACTGCCGTATTCTCAGTCTACCTTACCTGCCTTGCCTTTTCTACCTGCATACCTTACACAATGACCTGCTACCTAAGGTACCTGCAGTTCTCGTTTCCTGATAGGATATACGCGGAAAAGCGACGGCGAAACGCGGGTTTACGTTACTGCTTGACTTGCCAAAGGTAAGGTAGGTAGCTCTGCCTGCTTGCTGCGTGCTGCGCCCGGTTTTTCCAGCAGGACAGGGCACTTGCTGTTGCTCTCCACCGAGCTGACTGCCCGCTCAGAGGCTCAGAGCCAGTGCGGCGCCTCAGAGGGCACCACCTACGGATACAAGTGTACCTACCTACCTTACGCTGAAGGGTGATTCGTCAGTTTCTCCAACGGGAATGCCGTAGAGCTTCATTGATTGGTGGGGATCAGGTAGGCGAGAACAGATGGAAGGCTGGGGTTATGGGCCGACCAGACGGGAATGACGACATGCTCGGGCGCGAAACACCTGGAGCGGCAGATGGCTCCGGTCAGTTTGTCTATCAATGCCATTAACGATGCGCGTTGAAGCTATTCTCTGCGCCATGTTACTGTCAATGTTCAGAAATGCATTGAGCACATCGCAAAGTATCGGCTCGCGGTGATGGTGTCCAGCGACACATGGCAGATGGCGCTGACAGTGTGAGTGGGATCTCAGCAGGCATGGAGCTTGTCTCTGCCGTGAAGAAATAGCAGGGCTTGCCTGGTCTGACCTTTTAGGCCAATCACGACTGCCGGGCTGTGTCGCTGATAATTTCTCTACAGACGAGTTGAGTTTGTAAAACATTCATCGACACACGAGTACTAAGCCACAAACCTCAGCCTCGACAATGGCGATGAGTAAGGACGATGAGATATGGCTGGCTGCATTGTTCCCAGCACTTGGCAGTGTTGCCGCCTCTGAAGCCTAGACAATTGTTCGATTTACAATGTTTTCGACTCTGGCATTCGCTTGGTTCCATCCAGCATGACGAGAATCGGAGTGAAAGGACACAGCCATGCCAAACGAGATTGCAGTATGAGAGCTTGCCCGTGGCAGTGCCCGAGAACCCACGTGTTTCGAGTCATTAGAACAAAGCCCGGAGGGTTGGAATCCTTCGGTTGAAGAGGCCGTCGGATGGTGCGACGTTGCCCGAACTCAAACTGCGTCTTTCTCTCCTTTGGTTTGTTGAAACAAAACAATGAGCGATAGTGAGCTTGTGATATAGCCTCATCTTGTCGGTGATATCGTCAACTCTTGGCCGTAACTTCGATTCAACATGCCGACCCTCTTAAAATCAGGTTCGCAACAGACCCATTCTGATTACGTTCCATCCAAACGCACCACGGTCATCTTG